>JAOVVB010055084.1:0-14552 GCA_028570985.1 Heterobranchus longifilis
ACATCCAGAGGGAGAAGAGAAAGACTGCCGTGGGGGGTGGCGGTGGTGGGGGGGGGGGGTGAACAGATTTCGCCTAGGGCTCCAAAAAAGCTAGGGCTGGCCCTGCAATCACTCATGTAAACCAAAAATCTCATCAGCATATTTGTTTGTTGTCTGCTGGTGTCTCACACCAGACAAAACATAAAATCCAAGTTAATATAAACTGCTGGTAAAATAAACAAAGTGACAATATACATTGATTGCTGTGGGTATAAAGCAATTTAGATGTGATGATAAAGGCTTCTAGAGTCTGGAAATGTTTGGTTTAGGTGCCTTGAAAGTGCTTGAAAAATGCTTGAATTTTCACTCTTAAAAAGCTGTATGAACCCTGGATATGCATTGTGCATAATGGCAGAATAATGGTGACGCTTATCCTTCAGTTGATTATTCATTCTGTACTTAGAAGGTTTGTATCACATCTGGTGATGGTTTGCCTTTACTTTGTGGCAGTTAACTCGTCACCAAAAATGTGGGAAACACATCAAGGAATGTTACATTATTATTTATGTCTGTCTGAAGAACAAGAAGATGGACCGCGCTTCATACATTTCAACAGTTGCAGCTGTGAAATGTTCACATCTGCAGCAGCCTAATGACCATCTGCTGTTCCTGTGCTGCTACAAGCTTTTTTTCTTCAGGAATTCTCAAAGTTCTGTTGGATAGTTAAATGATAGTTAAACATATTTCTACATGCATGCATAGTTCTATCTCCCAATTACACAAACTATGAAAGGCAACATGATGAGCGTGTGCAAAAATGTATCTCATATCAAATTATTTGATACCAAATGGAACGCACCATGAATTGTTATGATGATTTATGAATCTGTTAAAACAGGAAGCATCTCATATTACTGCAACAGGCAGGGGTTTGACACTGAAATAAAGCAGTGAGACTGAGGTGGTGAAGTTAGTGATTGGATGCAATGGGGAATTCAGCCCACATCAGTATTGGAAGGATTAGTATTAAAGTTAACGTTAACGTGACAGGAGCGTCTTGTCCTGCAGCTCCGCAAACTCACACCAGCTAGCATGGCCGTATTTTTGGGGGCCCTATGCAAAATCTTGTTTGGCATAAGGCATCATATTCCATATGCTTATAAATGAGACCAAATGCTACTTTTTACAAATAAAAAATATATATTTTCATTTAATTAAGCTGCATTGTTAACATCAAAATCAAAACAAACGTGCAAATTCTAAATTACAAACCTGACTGATTTCCATCTGGTTTCAAATCTTTATAGATAAAGGTTGATGATTAATCGTTTGTATGATTTTTTATTTATGTTAAAGGCCACTTTGAATGATGTTAACTTATGATAACTTAGAAAAACCAACAACTATTCTAATTGAATTAGTTTAAAGAGAGAAAACATTCTAAAAGTTGACTAAAATGTAATGACTTTTCCTCGACTAAAACTTGACTAACATGTTTTGAGTTATCATCGACTAAAACTATGAAGGATAAAATTGACTAAAATGTCACTATAAATTAAAGACCATTTCCCTCTAAAGACCAAGACTAAATCTAAAATAGCTGCCAAAATTAACACTGGTGCAAACCATAACTACCACACAAACACTGAGATCATATGTCTGTGTGTGTTTGTGTCCCTCCTTAAAAGTTCTTTCATATGAATCCATGACTTGTGTGTGTGTGTGTGCAGGGATTTTTACAATCCCCCCAACTCCCTGTTACAAGCACTATTTCAGAACTCCTCTTCATGCATCAAATTAGTGGCTATTGAGGGATCGTAATTTTGTTAACAATTTGTATCCTGTGGTCATGCACGGAGCAAAATGTCCCCAGCTTGAAACTATTACATCTAGCTGAGAGGGAACCTTATTGGCTCAAGATGTGAAATAATGGAGGCTATTCGAATGGGATATGGTATTATCAGTAATGGATTTCATGATGTTTCAGGAAGTCGCCCACTATACTGCCTATAAGTGGTTATGTATGATACTGCCATAACTAAATGTCGTTAAAGAATTTCAGCTAGTATAGAAGGACATGACCCACTCATTCACTAAGGTGCAGCCAATTCATTGCCTGTGTGATCAATCTGTCTTTATGGCTGTTGCACATTCAAATGTCTAAAAGTTGATATTGCTAGCGACTTGGTTTGCACCATTTAACATGACTTATGGCCTCATTTGAAGTTGACATTTTCTAGAGGTTCTCCTTGCTACATTTCCTCTGATATTAAAGCTTGTGAACATATAGTTTGGAGAGGTGAATTTCAGAGCAGTCAAAAGTAATACCCGTAAGTATCTCCTTAACAAAAAAAATGTATATCGATGTAATAATTGTACACGTCTTTAAATGCAGATTTTCTTCAGTCTTTTGGGACATTTATAGTATTTCAAATTAAGATTGAAATATGGTAATAGGAATACTTGTATTTAAATTATTTAATTGCATATTAGAGAGACATTTTCTTCGCATTGGTTTGTATCTTCTTTGGCTGTTGACATTATTTAAGGCTTCATATTTGTAAGAAAGTAGGACTCCTGCCCAGTGGTTACGTTAGACTTTCTCGTCCGTCATTTTGATGTAAATAATTCCGTCATAATCTAGTATTATCCGTCATTTTCATTTAATTAGAACAGGATATATTTAATAGTATTTATTTTTTAGTCATCCACTTTCATTTTTTAATCATTAATATACAGAATAAGCCTATAGATTATGCATATAGTATGGAGAGAAAAGATGAACAAAGCACAGCAGATTAATTTGTTTTGTACCGCTGTGACAGTGGCCGTCACAGTTATTGGGCTTTTTAAACACTCAGCTGCCGTGACATTTTGCAATGGTATGTAGCTATATACCCTATCAATGCTAAAACCAGCTAGACAACATGAGATCAAAGACAAGACTAGACAGTAGCAAATTAATATGCACATGGCACAAATAGAGCAGCCATGGTGAGGACATTTTCCTACCGGTTAATAAACTTGTGACAACACCGGTGTTACCGATTACACTGAACATTTTACAAGAAAAGATATTTGTTGATGACGCTCAATATCTGTAGAGCGCTTACTTTGATTGCTGGCCTCTCCGGTCGAGCTTCCACTGTGAAACGGACACAGCTGCACCCGTTCTGGCTTACTGTACAGTCTACAGATTACCTCATTAATGTTATTAGGGTCGTTATTAGCATTTGGTTTAAATACGAAATATTGCCAAATAGGCGCTTTTGCTTTTCGCTTTGACACCAAATCCTCCTCCATCGTCTTGTCTGTAAACTCTCCTGACTCCTGCCACTCTGTGCTGCGACTCTGCTGCTGCTGCTGTACGGAGTGCTGTACTTTCAGTTTACCTGGATGGGGTCGGAATCACTTAAAGTTACAGTAGATCACCCTCAATGTTCTGATTTGTCAAAATGACGGAGGGCCTTTAGATTTTTCCTTAATAAAATAATTAAGTCAATGATAGAAAATAATTGGTTAACGTGACCACTGCTCCTGCCATCGTTTCTAATCTGTCTCCAACAGGGATCCTCAACTTGCTATTTTGCATATTTTGATTTGTGATGGCACCTGATATCAGCAGCCTTGCATACAGCAATTGTCGTTTGGCAAGTTAAACACGGTGGTTTAGGATTAGTATGAGGTGGCAAAATTAAGCCAACTTCATCCATCCATTTGTCATTGAATTGCCTGTTTTTCAGCCTTTCGGCATTTGCTGTCCTCACTCATCTTTGCCGAGAGGCAGATCCAGTTGTAGCAGCTCTGCAGGTCAGGTGTACACAGAGGCAGAGATCCTCCCCTGGCACTTTTTTTTTTTCATAAACCAGCTCTATTGTGATGCTTTTTATGCACTCTGGCACTTTATTTACATTCAAAGTACAAAAGAAATTCCCAGTGCGAATCAATTTAGTCTCATTGTGAATTAGAAAATGGTCGGAGGACCACAGGGCATTATCTCACTCCAGATTTTGGCCCTGGGCTGTAAATTGAGTATCACTGGTCTAAGAGATAATATAGATCATAGAAATATGGTGAGATTATAGATAGCAACTTCAAGATTCTTTGTGTGCACACTTCGTTGCGGGTGGAGTTGATGTGAGAGTGAATACAGTGGAAAAGGATCTGCAATGACATGAACAAAGGTCTGTGACGTGGTAGTATAGAGCATGTTTAATAGTCTGTCGATCCATCAGCTCATCTCTCATTTGACATGTTGATCAGAATTTCGTTTTCGAGGAGCTTCCTGCAGTAAATTGTCGGTGTCCACGATTTTTTTTTTTTTGGCTGTAGCTTCCTCGCTCAGTTTCCAAATGGCATGGCCGTATTATGATGGGATGCGAAAAACACCACTCCAAATCCCCATTGTTCTGCCCTCTCTGTGTTTCCGAGGCAACAGTCTCCTACCATCTGGAAGGCCCTCATCCCTCAGTTCCTCTCACTTTCCTCTAATGGGTTTCTCCTCTGTCCTTCTCCCATCTCATTTTATTTTTCTTTCAGTACTGTTTCTCTTTTTATTCTCTGACATTTTTTACTTTTTTCCGTGCTCTAATTTGATTTTCGCTCCTGTTTTCCCCTTTCTCACCATGGCTTTGTCTCATACTTTTCCCTTTAAGTACTTACCATATTACCGTATTCTCTCATTTGCTCTCCACCATCCTCCTTTTATCCTCCTGTGGTCATTTTCATCTCAATCCCTGCTGGCTTTGTCTTTTTTGTCTCTCTTAACACTCCGGCTGTGTTCTTTAATACAAGTACTCTGTATTATGCACCCTCACACATTCACAGTCACACACACGTTCACACCCTGATACACACACGGCATATTTGCAAATGTGTATATACACACACATACACACACGTACATACACAGGGGAACGTAATCACGTTAGTTTCCTGGACTGGTCAGTTTCTAATTCATGATATCCAGGTGGATTAATCATATTTGACAGAACTTTATTGACAAAGACAGATAGGAGCCCCTGAAAGGTGTTTAGTTTCATTCAAACGTGAACTGTATGAGCAAGTGTGTGTGTGTGTGTGTGTGTGTGTGTGTGTGTGCGTGTGTGTGTGCGTGTGCGTGTGCGTGTGTGTTCCTCTAAAGTAGGGCCCATTATTCTCAGCAGATGCTGACCTACAGCATGCCAGTTCTCTGGAGGGCAGCACTTGTCTCTCTGCCTTTTTTCTTCTTTTCCTCTCCCTTCTCTCCCCCCCGCCCTTCCATTACTTTTCTTTGTTGTCCCTCCCTTCTCATTTTCTGCTCCTTTCTTCCTCCTCCTTCTTTCATGTTTTCCTTCTCAGCTTCACAAGACATCCATCTCAGAGGTCCAATCTCTCATACTTGTAGTCCTATTTGTCATTCCTTTGTCTTCAGCTTTCAAATGTAAAACTCTCACTCTTTTCTCCTTCTTCCTTTTCCTTCATCTTATTGTCTTCTCCTCATCTTCCCCCCCAATTATTCACCCATTGCCTTTTTTTTGCTTGACTGTCAGAACGTTTTTTTTTTTTTTTACTTCTCCTGAGCATTCATTTGGGATTGTTAGCAGAAAGTAGTGTACCCACTACTCCGGACCCTCAAATAAAATGGCAGATGGATGAATGAATATTTTATTTTTGTGTCTGGTCATTTACATAATAATACATGTAGTGCACTATATACTGAATAGGCACCAGCTTTGAATGTTATCAGCAGATTGAATGGGCATTATCAGCTGTTATCATTACCATAGATATGAGACGGTATGGCCCTACTCTACCTCTTAGTTGGCTCAGTTGGCCGTTATCATCTATTGATAAGCTGGATAAACCATCTGCGTCATTATTAGATGCTCAGAGCAGCTGCTTGCTGTAAGATGACGTAGTATGAAGAGCGACATGGTAGGGAGTAGGAGCGAGGCCAGTGTTCGTGCCCCGTGCAAAACCAGAACTCAACATTTTTTAAGTTACATCGTAGGTAAGTTAACTTTCTTACGTAACATTACTTACATCCTTACAACATTCTTAACTAACGTACTAAGTATGTTATTTTTAACCCAAACCATTATCTTTTCCTAAATCTAAGTAAGTAGTTTTGTTGCCTAAACCTAACCGTGTAGCTTTGTTTGAATTCACAACAGGACTCCCAGAGCGTGAAAAAGTGATGCCAAAGGGTCCGACAGAGACCCTTACCAATAGATAAGGGTCTTTTGAACCTACTAGGTGTAGCAGGCCCCTTCTAACCCATAACTATGAGGCTGATAACACCCATTCAATGGAGTGGCAACATTCATACAGAATGAGGAGACACAGCCCCTGTCTTTGTCCTTATTCCTCCTCTTCCTCTCCTGTTTGTCTCAGCCATCTGCAGTCACACCTCTTTGTCTTCTGTTTACGCTAACTTCCTATCCTCTTTACATTCATCTCCTTTCTCTCTGTCCTTTGCTCTTTGGTTGTTTCAAGGAATACAGATGAAGATTTTATTCTTTAGTGGCCTGCTCTTTGCCTGGAAACTCCTTGCTGGCCAGGTGTTTTAACACAAACTTGCCCCTGCTGTCCTCAGTAATTACATCTTGGGCACGTAGTCCAAAACACAAAATTAGTATGCAGGTCAAAAAGACAAAGGATTGCATCTTCATCTTAGTTGAAGTTAGTTTGACAATCCCCAGTGTCTGATCTGTATTTTTTGCACGCTCTTAGCCCTCCATTCAACCTGTCTTACCAACGATATTTACTCAAATGTGTTTGATCTTCAGGTTTTATTTCATGGAGCTGCCCTCTTGTTGACCTTTGTCACTAAATCACAGCAACTAATTCAAAGTGAGCTAGGAGCTTCTTCAGCTACATACTACACACTATTATACTATTAAATATTGACAGTCATTTTCATTGGTGACCAATACTTGATTAAAAATGAGGTTGCACCAATTTCAACAAAGCCATGCTCCACCTTACTGGAGAAAACTGTCCTCTGATAGCAACAACTTTCCCCCCATTGTACTACATTGGTCTACAATTGCAACTGCAAACATTAGCATGTCTAAACTTAACATGTCACAACTCCTACCTACAATAGAAACCTTATTTCCAAAGGCAAGGGGTATGTCAGCAGCTGACTTGTTATATTATCATGTGTGGTTACAAGTTTCGTGAGGAAAAGTCCGTTGATGACTGTAAAATCAACTGCGTGGGAGCCAAAGTGCTACTGCAGAGTTCAGAGTCTAGATTAACAATAGCAGCTCTGTCCTGCTCCTTAATTTGGTTTGGGGAAGTTTATACTTCAGCAACTCCAGTCAAACTTGAGTTAGATTGTGTTTACATTCACCAAAATTCATATCCTCATCCTCAGATTGCTTTCTCTTGTAAAAGTAAAGCATATTGTTTGAAAATTCAGACATTGAAGCATAAATATATAATGTTTTTTTTGTATTAAGCATCCAATCCAAGGGTTATGATAGAACAAGTAACATTGTAATTACATTCTTATTTATATAAGGCTTCAACCCTGCTATAATACTAAGGCTAACTAGCTCTACCCTATAATACACGGACAATGCTGTTCCTTCATTTCAATTCTATTTCTTCTATGAGCCATCAGCTGGTGCAGATGCTGACTTTTTCCCTGGGGATGGCAGCTTCTAGCCTCATTCTTTTTAGTATGATATGACACAGCCATCACCCATGTGTGGGTACACAGCCATCATGTGCATATTTGAGACCATTTTACAGGCTTTTTGTTGTAAAAACAAATCAGCTGGAAACAGTAAAAAAGTCAGCTGGAGACTGAGTTTTCAACCAATACACATTTTAGCATTAACATTGGCCTATATGCTATCTAGCTACAGCTGCTTTTGATCACTTCTGGGTAAAATCGCAGGCCCATTGTTTCAAAAATGTGTGTGGATTTCGAATGATAAACTTGACACCGTTATCAATGTAAACTCCAATTATGTTGGTCATGTCTAGATGGTAACCCAGGATCTGCAAAAGTCTTGCAAGATGGGTAAGGTTAGGCATCAAGCTGGTTAAGGTTAGAATAGGTCATTGAGAAATTAGTCTTGTGAAGAGTTTTCACAAATCTAGGGTTACTAAGACCCATAGTCTGGTCTAGTTTTAAGGGAATGTGTAACAGGCCTATTGTAAAATCCTGAAAACCAGCTGTTTTTAACCCATGTCAGTCATGTCCATGAAAATAAAACATTAGCTTTGCTTTCACAGTTGTGGGGTTATCAATAGTCCAGTCCTATACCAAATGATTGTTAACTTTACCAAATGGTATTTAGAGTTTGAATGTTATGTCTATGTATTTGGTGTGCACCCTAATCCTGGTTGATAATACCCTTCCTTAGCCTTTGACCCCATCGTCTCAGGGTTTGGTGGGAACTGATGGAGTATCATGTGACTTCAAGGGGTCAGGAGTCTAGGGAGGTTTAGGGCTTTCTAACACACACACACAAGCACCAACACAAACCACATTGACAGCTGAAACAACAGAATACCATCTCTGCCATACACTCACACACACAGTTTGCAACCACTTAACCATAAGTAGGAAAACAGCTTAGTATCTTATAGGGCTTCTCCTAATAAAAACTCTCTCCGCAGCTTCAGGCGTCGCCCTTAATGACTCAGCTCTGTTCTGTGAAGAGTTTGTTTTTTCACTACTCACAGTTAATACAGCTCCAGATGCCACATACTGTACCTGTGCATTGTGCTCACACAGCAGCTGTGTGTGGTCTAACTCAGTCAAACAAAGACAACTGACAATCATGCTAAAAGCCTTCACTCTCTGCTATAAAATCTTGGTTAACTGCCTGTCTGATGCCTCTGAAAACAGACAATTTATGATTATAATGTTACATTTTTACTCTTATTCTGTGCCGCCACTATTGTGCGTGGTACACATGGTGTCATGCCCTCTTATTAAACAGCTTTGTTGAATACTTGGTTCTGATTGGTCAATTACGGCTTTCAACAGTCTGTTATTTCTGAATGGCAGACTGTTGCTATGGACACAGTTTTGATCACAGACTCCGGAGGACCATTTTTAAATCAATAAAATATTTTTGAAATCAATATTTCATGTCATATTATTGAATTCTTTAGTAAGTAGCCGTGAAATAACTGGGATAATGTAGAACAAGTTATTACCGTGTTGTTATTGCAAATTAAAGCCCTGATGCAGGACCCAGACCAGATATTCACAATAATAACCCGCTCGCTCTACATTATACATGTTGGCACTTGTGTTTCTGTGTAATAATTACCTCTCAAGATCCCCCCTAATTGGACTTTGAAGCACCTGATTTCCTCAAAACTCTTTTAATGTTTTAAAGCTCTACTTTATAGAGTTCATAATGATACCACATAGGTAAAATAAAATATGTGCTTAACTACGTTTAACATGTAATATTATTATTTAAGAACAGTAGGCACTTGATGATATAATTGACAGTATACAGATGTACTAAACACCATAGAATTTACTAAGAAACCAATATTAAATGTAATTTAAAATAACAAAACAAGATGTGACGCAGGTTTCATTTTAATTCCAGTACAATCTTCCTACAAATAGACTTTCCCCTCATCTTCTCTACCCTTCCTTAGCTAGAAGATAAAATATTTCTCCACCCTTCATTATTTCTCACTTAAGCTTTTATTGCCTCATTGTTTGGACTGTGATGCATCTGTGATTAAAGCTTCATAATGAAGTATCACATTAGGAAGATGGAACTAAGTTAAACTCAGTTTAACTGCAGGGACATTACATCACAGCGGCTCCATTTTCACTGCGGCACACCAAATGACATTACGACAGCAGTTGTGGAACAATTTGAGCTATTAATCTGTTTTATTACCCGACTGTCAAAATATCGTGACTCTCATTGACAAAGAATCTGACGCCGTTGAATGCAATTTGAATATATGAAGTGTTTTCCCAACCTCAAACCTAAAATCAGTTTTAAATGGATATCAGCACAAGGTGAGGACTCGGCTCTATGAAGACTCATAAAGATATAACTGAATTAAAGCTGCAGTAGTTTATCTCCTCTTCTTTCTCCCGCTCCTCTTTCACTCTTTCACTCGCTTTGAATATCACTCACCCCCCCCCCCCCACACCTCCTCTCTTTCTCACCTTCTATCTCCCGCCCCTCTCATCTCAAACTTTTCTTCTCTTCTCATTTTGAGGCGGTGTTGTTTGTGTTTGTGCTTTAGTGTTTGGTTTTATTGAGACAATCCATCTGCGATGCGGCTGTCATCGGCTCTCAGCAGTTTTTTTAATGTCTTGTGTCACAACGCGACGTCTTGTCTCTCTTTCTTAAAGGTATTTGTGTCTGGGATGATCGATGGCTGTGCATGTGTGGGTGCGCGTGTGTGTGTGTTTCCACGAGTGTAACAGCTGTATCCAGCCGTTTTAGAGAGAGTAAGTGTGTGTGTGTGTGTGTGTGTGTGTGCGCGTGCGTGTGCATGTGTGTGTGTGTGTGTGTGTGTGTGTGCACGCGTGTGTGTGTGCGTGCGTGCGTGCGTGCGTGCGTGCGTGCGTGCATGCGTGTGTGTTTATGAGAGAGAGGGGCAGGTGCAGAGGGCATATAACAACTCCTTGTTTCCTCCAAAATCCATCAGAAATCTCTTAAATACCGGGGAATTAGAAAGGCTCACATTACTCTCAATTACTGTCAGACCTGGAGAAATCTTTCCAATTAATCTTTCAAATATATACCCTGTGTACTCTTAGTACACTATCGACGAGACTGTCCTCCACAGCAAAACGACACCACTTGTTGTTTGTACAAGCAGCAATTACGACCCATATTGAAGTTTTATTGTTAGGCTGCGCCCTGTAGTGTTTGTGCTGTAGATATTATCGCGGGTGCAAAGCAGGAAGTCATGTAACGTAGTATTTAGAGCGAGAACGACCGTTTAGGGGGGGTGGATGGCTCAAACAAACACAGGACTTTCGCCCAGAAGTCCGGTGTTCATATCCAGTATGAAAATAAAATGAAACGGCAAGTTATTTTTAACTTAACGCAACTGCCAGAATTACGTCACATTTCGCGTCACGTGCATGATTACATCATTTACGTATGCACGGAAGTGAGTTTTTCTAACCGTACCAAGTTGTTTTGTTGCCTAAAACTAAACCTACCGAAACAACGACCGTTATTACAAAATTAATGACATGTTTAAAACCACGAATGTAATATTTAGTTATGAGGATGGAAAATGCTCATATGGGTCATATTTACTTCCACCGCCAGGGGCGCTAATTTAGTAGACGCTCATATGGGTCGTATTCATGGATGTATAAAGAGAACTGGATGCAGCGTTCGAGGCGGAGCTCCGTTCATTCCTCTGAAAGCTGCTCAGTGGCGCATGAAGCCAAAAAAGTTCAACTGCCGCCTCTAAAAATCCCTGAATAAACGGCACTGCTTCTGCACTGTGTGGCCCATAGAGCAGGCACACTAGAGACTTCTGCACACAGAGCCGGCTACTTCTGGGTTAGCGAGCTGGCTAACTTGAATGGGGATTAAATACTTCAATCGTGCGGTTCTTATAGACTTTCAAAATGTTATCAATCCAAATCGATCAAATCCTGAGTCATTTTGCAGGGGTTGTGACGCCAAAAAAAATGTATCCAAGGATTTATCGACGTCTCTTTTGCCATGTACGTCTATGGGAGAAAGTATTTTTGGGCCCAATGGCATCTCGTGATGGACCCGGTAGTTGTAATACCAGTGTTTGGCCACTATGTCAAATTGGCTTCAAAGCCTGCCGCACTTCCTGCGGGCCTGGTCGTATTAGACATTAGGGGCAAACAACAAATATGGTCGTATGACTTGTTGCTGTCTACATAACTGATAATATTGAGCAGCAAGAAGTCATCCTTTAACAGGTATTACAGCCCCCAGTGGCTTTTCTGTTCTGCTTGGAACGTTTTCAATTCTTTTGTTTTGCTTTGATTACTCTCTCAATTATGTTAAACTAGTTGTTGCATGTGCCAGGAAGCTGTTCTCATTCATTACATCTGTTTCTATCTTTCTCTCTCTCACTCATACATACTCACACAGACCACCAGCCTCCTCATTTGGTCTTAACTCCTCTCCAGCTGTGTGCCAATTTGCCTCCTCCAGAGTACGTGGGGTTCGGGAGGGGGTGATTAGGAGATAGCACTGCGTTTAAGCTAAGGTTTGCAGTGTGTGTGTGTGTGTGCGTGTGCGGTTGCATGTGTGTGTGTGTGCGCCAGTAATGGGTTCCATCCTCATTACCCCATAATCCCCAGCTGCTGTGCTGTGCTGACTGGGTTCCTGGAGAGAGAATTCCAAACTTGCCACCGGATTTACAGTGGATTCCCGAAAGATTCCCAGTGGATTTCCATCCCATTCCCAATATGGAAACTCTCCAAAGATTCTAAGGCTGCCCCTAATGATTATTTTCATTATCAATGAATCTGTAGAGTCTAATCTTTTTTTTTTCTTTTCTGGGCAACAGGAGGTAGAGTGGTAGGGGTGGTATAGCCTCAAAATAATATCACGATATTTCAGTGTAATTTCCGGTAACGATATTCATAACGGTATAAAAAAGAACATACTGAAGAATGTGTTACTGGTGATTTGGTGTTTCCACCTTTAGCTGTAACACATTTTGCTAAATATTGTGGTTTGCTGGAGGTCTGACCTCTTGTAGCCAAACCACTTTCACACGACCGAAGTTTGTTATCTTTCTGATCTGCACCCAGGTGACAAGAACGCCGAGGCTGCTCACTAGAGTATGCAAATGCATCAACACGCCATCATTGTTGATATGACACCTTTTCTTTTATGGACAAATTTATACCGGTATTATCGTGGAAGATATGATGTGGCACAGCCCTACAGAGCGGCCGTCTATTAATCAGAAGGTTCCTGGTTTGATCCCCGACACTGAACCCCTAACTGCTCCCGATGAGCAGGGTGGCACCTTGCATGACAGCCTCCGTCATCAGTGTATGAATGTGTGTGTGAATGGGTGAATGTTGTAAAGTGCTTTGAGTGGTTGGTAGACTAGAAAAGTGCTATATAAATGCAGTCCATTTACCATTTACCACTCCATTTAATCAATTAATCCTTGCGTCAGAAAAATGTCAGTGATAGTGAAAAATGCCCATCCCATTACCTGGCCAAAGGTAACTTTTTAAATTGCTTCTTTTGTCTGGCCAACAGCCCAAAAGATATCTTATTAAAATGAAATACAACTGCAAAAGACCATTTATTCAACTTATTTTTTCTGTACTTAAAGGGGACCTATTATGCTAATTTTCAGTTTCATACTTGTATTTGTTGTACTTGTACTTGTTTCTACTACAACATGATTACATGTTTTAATGTAAAACATACACATTACTTTACTTAATATACCTGTATTCACCCTCTGTCTGAAACGCTGTGTTTCAGTGCCTGTCTCTTTAAGCTCCCTTTCCGAAAAAGCAAAGTCTATTCTGATTGGCCATTATTTCTGGGTCATCTGCACTCTCTGCATCTCTGCACCATCACTGCAGCCTGGGAATTATTGTAATGGCACTGTAGCGGCACTTTCTAACTATATATAGTATAGTTGTGACATCACAACTTCACAGAAGTCCTGGCGGCTCATTTAAAGGCTGTGTGCATTTCTCCATAGACTGAGCATTTTGATACTTTAACAGTATTTATATAGCACCTAGACCTGCGTTATAATTTAAAAAAGACGTGGAAATCTCACTTTAACAATATGGAACCTTTAAACAATGCATTGATCCTACTTTTGCTTTAAAAATTCCCGGCTTTATCCAGCACCTAAACCCCAGAGATCCAATAAATTAACTATATTTTTCATATGTTTTCCCACTTGATTTCCTGTAGATCACTGCTACATTTCCAACAAACGGTGACAGAGTTTTGTAAACAGGCATCACAAAGAAATCTAAGCAGGGCACAAGCAACCAATGAGCACAGATTGGTCAGAGCCATACTAGCTAGTATGTAACTGTAACCATTGAAATATCACAGAGGTGAAATAAAAGCTTGGTAATGAGGTGGAATAAAATGTTCCGTGTGTCTTTTTCGGTGATCTGGCAAATTGTCTTTTAAATTCTAATACTAGCCTCTCACTCCTTCTTGCCTCATCCTCATCTCGTTTCATTCTTTACTGAACATCTGCTCTCCTTTTTTCATTTCACTGTTTCTTCTATTCTTAATTCTCTCTCTTTCCACAAGTTTTTTCCTTCCCATCTTAAACTTGTCTCATCATGGCACATTCACAGTTTTGTCACATATTATTGTTGACGCAGTTACATAAAAAAAAGAGAAGCAGCATCTAGCATCCTAATAAGTGACTGAAACCCTAAAAAGTACAACATGCAACATGATGCAACAAATAAGTAAAGCATTTGTTCACAAAAGCTGTTGTTAATTCTTAATTACACCTGTACATTTTTATCTTCCTCCCGACTGCTCCTTGTATATTCTTCACCTCTTACCTCTCTTCTTATCCTTGTTTTTCACCTGCATCTCTCCCCTACTACATTACCCTACACTCCC
>JAOVVB010055100.1:0-29244 GCA_028570985.1 Heterobranchus longifilis
TTCTGCCTCACAATCAAAATAATAACAAAGGCCAGTTATTGCGGCTAGTTTCTCCCGGTTTGACTACTTCAGTGTTCATCGTTCAGGAGGTTTTTAGCAGGAGACGAATTATTCTCAGAGCTCTCCTCCTCTCCAAAACAAACGGACCTGGTGAGTTTAACTGGTAAATACACAGAGTAAAGTAGTTTCGTGTTAAAAAACGATGTTTCTCCCACAGGCTTCAGCGAGGCGGGTTTGCTCCGTGTGTTTCTCTGATAACTTCAGATCCAGACATCTGCGTGGAAGTCCTTCTCCCGGTTTAAAACATAGTTTAAAGACACCAAGATCTAAAAAGTGTATCGTAACAATTTGGCTTGAAACCAGATAAAAAGTTAATTTATGACTAATTTTCATGACTCCTTTGCGGACCCTGACGCATGCGCAAACGAGATGTGATGATGCAATCGACTGTGCATGTGACATGATTTCTCTGGGGTTGAATTTTGTTGGAAACATTTGGGATAACAAGTCAATAAAATCTAGAAAATTCTTTGACATTTTAAATGTAAAAATGTTACATATTATAAATGTAACTCACCCTGTAGTCGCTGGCAGTCACGTAGAAAATAGGCTGGAAAGCCAGCCAGATGATGCAGGTGGTGTACATGGTGAACCCGATGAACTTGGCCTCGTTGAAGTTCTCGGGGCACTTGCGGGTCTTGAAGGCGTAGACCGTGCAGAGGATAATGAGGATGCAGTTGTAGGTGAGAGACATGAGCATGCTGGAGTCCTTGCTGTTACACTTGAGGGTGACCACGTCTCTCCTCTCCGGGCTCACCTCCTTTCTCACCCCAGGGGTCTCCACCAGCAGCCAGACCACCACCACTACCAGCTGGCAGGAGATCAGAGCGCCACAGATGGCAACCTGGGAGGCCGGGCTGATGAATCGAGGCCGCTGCGCTCCATCCTTCACCCCGCTGAAGATCCGAGCGATGCGATTGGTCTTGGTCAGGAGGGCCGAGTAGCACACGGCGAATGAGGTGCCTAAGCCGAGCCGACGCAGCGTACAAACTGCCGTGGACGGTTTGGCAATGTAGATGAAGGTCATGCTGTAACACATCAACACGCCCAGCAGAAGAATGTAGGAGAGCTCGCGGCCACTGGCCTTCACCACGGGTGTCTCATTGTGTTTAAGGAAGAGGCCAATGACGAAGAGCGTGCACATCATCCCTAGAAAGGAAATGGTGACGGGTCCAATGGCCCAGGCATCCTCCCAGCGGATGTACTCCTCGGGCAGATCGTAACAGCCCGTCAGGTTGGCCAGGGGCCACTGTCCGAAGCTGCAGTCAGCACAGGTGAACTCATCCTGCAAATACTGGTACGGCTGACAGGGGATACAGATCCAGCAGCACACATCTCCAGGCTGCATACTCTTCACCTCGTTCTTCCTGCAGGGGTCACTACACTGGGAGGTCGGCGCCACCTGGCCAGCCCAGGGGATCAGGCTGGTGTTCAGCGTCAGGCTCTGAGCCCAGTAGCCGACCTTATGGTAGACATAGCGTCCATCTTCTTTGTGGTAGTGGAAAATGTTGTAACGGCCGAGGCTGTCCCCGACGGCATCAAAGCGGACTACATTCTCGGTGTCTGGTGGACGAAATGGGGCTGAAGGTGAAAAGAAAACAAGAGAGTGTTGGAAAATAACAGGTATAAGAGGGTCATTGTGTGGCAAGTGCAACTATAATATAAAAACTGTAAAAGCAAAGCAGAAATATGGTCGTGTCTTAAAGGTAACCCTAGATTTACGAGAACTAAAATGGCTAAAAAGACTAAAAAGACTCATTTCTCAGCGACTTAATCTTAACCATACCATTCGAGGTTAATGCCTAACCTTTACCCATCTAACCTTAACTATTTAAGTTTAATAACCAACCTTACCAATCTCACAAATCTATGGTTTCCTTCTAGCCACTACCCAGAAATATCAACATTTATTACATGTGTGACGGACTGTTTTGGAGAAAGATTGTGGACGTTGTACCGTGAACTCATATCTTATAGAGCACATTTTTCTGGTAGTACAGTCTTATCTCTTTGCTCATTATGTGTCTCAGCTGACATTTTATTTGTCTGGCAGCACAGTCTGAGGCTGAACAGTGACTGTGACGGGACACAGGTGCAAATTGTCAATTTACATGATGGAAGCCACAGTTTGAGCCTGTTTACTCTGATGGAAAGTTCCTGGATTGAACACTGGAATGAAAGTTCCAGGCAGATGGCACATTATATAAAATAATGTCCAATTTTCATGGCTGAAATAAACCATTCTAGAAGAAGAAATCACCTATCATTACCCGAGACTGTCCACTAAAAAACTGCTCCATAGTTTGTACAAGCAGCTTATTACGACCCATATTTATGTTTATTGTGGTGGCGACCTTTAGTGGTAATTATGACGAGAGCAAAGGAGGAAGTCAGGTGACGGTATAAAGAGCAAGAAAGTCTGTCAGGAGGTCGAGGTCAAACAAACACAGGACGCTGTCCCTGTCCCGTGTAAAACAAAAAAATCAACACTGACTTATTTTTAAGTTAACTTGTTACTTTGTTACATCACGTTCCACGTCACACATGTAACTATGTCACGCACTGTAACTGAAGTAACATAACAAACATAACATTTTAACCCAAACCACGATCTTTTCCTAAAGTAGTTTTGGTGCCTACACCTAACCAAAGTGCGACCGTTTCACAACTTTAACCACAGTTTAAAACTTTAAAACATTTAGATATGAAGATGTGTTGATTTCCTGCCGGTAGGGGCTCTAATTTAGGAAACGCTCCTGCGGGTCGTATTAGAGCGTAGAAACAAATGACTGTGGTCGTATAGTTTGGAGGACTTGTTGCATTATCCTAAATTTATTTATAAATATAAAAGTTATTTTCATTGTCGCTTAATCTGCTGATTATTTTGTCAATTAAGTGATTAATAATTTTGTCTATACAATTTTGGGAAATAGTGAAAAATGCCCCTGATAATTTCCTACAGTCCAAGAAGACATATTATATTGTAATTTACTATAATATGTGGAAAAGAAAAACATTTAAAAACCTCACATTTCAGAAGCTGAAACCAATGACTTTTTGGCACTTTTGGTTAAACATTACTGGAACAATTACTCAATTATTAAAATCTTGCCATTCTTTTTTTTCTTTCTTTTTTTTTTTTGTCAATCAATAATTGAGTAATCAACTTATTAGTTCAGCTGTAACACTATTTGCTTCATTTAATTATAAAATGTAATAATTTCCATAGTGTGAATATTAAACAGCCATTTTTCATATGTAGGAGTTAAATTGAATTTACATATTATCTATTATATCTAATGATTTTAAAATGCATAGTTAGTCGTCCACCTGTTTCTGAGTATTTTATCCTTAGGGTTTTGATATTGCCTTCGGGGAATGACTAATTTTAGGTCCCTGGATAGTAAAATCCATTGGGTATTTTTTATTTTATTTTTTTTCCCACAGATTGTGAAGAGCAGAACGGCACAGCTGGATAAGAGCACACTGCTCCACCTCTATCTCCCATCAATGAAAATGTCAGTATTTCCATAAATCAAACACTTTCATTTACGAAAGTGACACCATTGTTGGGTCTGTCGTCTGTGATTTGTGGATATATTGAAATACCGTTACACGTTTTGTTTTGCAGCTATAGGCAAGCAGAAAACAAGTAATGTTTGCATGATTTAGTATCTGCAGTGCTCAAACTGAAGAACCCTCTTTCTTTTCACACTTAAGTCAAGATGCATGAAAAAAAAGGAGCCTGCAAGCACGAGGGCGAGGAAATAATTTCATCTTTGCAAATTCAATCATTCTAGAGCTTATCTGCAGCTGCAGTGTACAAACATGTAGAATTACGCTTGGACTAATTCAACATTTTATATGAATTGCTACAATGAATCTAAATTGATATAACCTAATTTGGCAGCATACAGAGCGTGCAGAGTGCACTTGGGGAAATTAAATGATATTATATTGAGGTGTGTACGGAGTTTAATACAGATGACAGAATAATGAGAAAAAGGAAGTTGCTTTACATCATGAAAATTCATATCTGTTAAAGGTTGCATATTGTAGAAAGTGAGATGCATGTATTTTTTTTTATTATAAAGCAGGTCTAGGTGCTATATAATACTGTGAAAGTATCAAAACGCTCAATTCACAGAAAAATGCACACAGCCCGTATTCAGAAACTGTGGCTTTACATGAGCCGTCAGGGCTTCCATGAGGTTGTGATGTCACAACTATACTATATATAGGAAAGTGTTAATACAGTGCCATCACAGTCATTTCCTGCCTGCAATGATGGTGCGAAATGCAGCATATCAGACAGAAGGTGAATACTTCAGACAGACAGTGTGAGAAAAAGAATGTGTTTTTTTTAACATTAAAGTATGTAAACATGTTCTAGTAAAACCTGAAAATGAGCATAATATGGGACTTTTAAGCAATCACATCAAGTCATCGAGATTTTACTCACCCTCAAACTTGACCTTAAGAATGTAGTCCCTGTAAAACTTTCTGCCATTTCCAGGTTTAAGAGCCTCACACACCTTGGTGGAGTTGGGGCATAAGGCCTGCCTCATGTTGTGTAAGGCAGCAGCGATTGCATAGACAGCATTCACGACAAACATGATCTTGGACTCTGGCTGAAACTGAGCCTCGCGGAGTGAGTGCTTCCCGCAGCCCAGATCATGGAGGCTGCATTGGAACTGGTTCTCCCAAAACTCTCTGAACCAGGGGTTCCTGGTGTTGTTGTACGGGTGCAGGGCAGTGAAGTAGTCATTAAACTCGGGGATGGGATAGGAAGCCAGTTCGATGGTGAACGCTCCGTCGGCCACGGCCTCGCTGCCTCTCACCACGCTCTCCTGCGCTCCCCAGCCGTCGCTGGCCACCCAGGTGAAGGTGACGTTCATGCGGTTGGCTGCCACCAGCAGCTCGCGGGCGTCTTCGCTGCGGGTGAAAAGGATGACCACCCTGGCGTTGGACTTCTGCTGCAGGGAGCGGATCACGTTCTCGTAACTCCAGCGGCTCATGGATCGGCTCACCTTGGCTGAAGTGGCGATGCAGATGTGGCGGGCACGAGCCTCCTGCTGGAAGGCGTCGATGCCAGTCTCACCATAGTCACCTTCTGATGCCACCGTCGATACGTAGGTCCAGTTAAAGTAACGCAGGATCTCTGCCATGGCCTTGGCCTGGTAGAAGTCAGGGGGCACGGTGCGGGCAAAGTAGTCATAACGGGTCTTGTCGCTGAGCTTGGCACTGGTGGAGGCATAGCTGATCTGAGGGATCTGGAAGAGTCGCAGCAGGTTGGCCACCTGGAATACGTGAAAGACACCAGAATTATTATGTTTGTTACTTGAATCAGTAAAGCAGATGCTATTAGCACCTACTTTTCTTACCTAAACCTAACCAAGTAGTTGTCTTAGTTTTGTTTCCTGAATCTAACAAAACTGTGAAAATAATGAGTCAGCTAAGTGTAAAAATAGATTTCTTGCAGGATGTGAATCCCAGTCTCTTGGGTGACAGTCCTGTGTTTGACCCATTCATCCACCACAACTTTCCACCCACTTGTACTTTGTCACGATTTATACTACAGGGATGTGGAGGTGTGGGGGCCGGGTGTAAATAGCCAAATAACTGCTGTGTGCCTATTACCCAGGTGCAAATAGACACTTCATATCAATACATCATTAAGGGATCTGTAAGTATTAATATGCATTATGATATATTACTTGGAAAACTGGTAATTAACTTATAACACTTAACACCGAAAACATACACCTGGCAACTGTGGGAATTCTTTAATTGCTCATCTTTAAATAAATAAATAAAATTGGCTACACAGTGTGTTTTTCCCCCGCAGATGCAATTAGTCTCACCCCATTCAGTCTCTAATTTCTTCACTGGATCCCTGCTGGGTCTTTCACAACTTAACTCTCCTGCTGGCTGCGTGGTGCGCTCATGCATTTAACAATTATTGAGATTGCCTGTCTGCCTCATCTTTTCTGATCTGTAATGCAGTCAACAGCGTCAACCAAAATCATATGTACGAAGGACTGAGTGGCTACAGGTGTAGTCACGATGCAAATCATTTACTGTACTACAAAAATGAACACATTTTCAAAAAGTTCTTGCTCTGCTTGTGGCGAGAAGAGAGAAGTAGACCGGGAGAGACAGAGAGGGGTCGGGGGCAGGGATTAGGAAGTGAAAGGGAGTCAAGTATCAAAGAATCTTGAAACTTTGCGCTTTCTGTGTAATAGGTTTTGTCAGTGCCGTGACACTGCGTGCAGTGTGCAGAAGCAGCTACTGACTAGCTTTTGCTTCAGGCACTTCTGTGGAAGCCTAAGGGGAGTCGGTCTGATCAGTCAAAAATGATGCCAACCTAAATCTGGTTGACTTTAATGACGACTCTCACACCAGCACACTCGTGGCATGATGTCTTGAATGCCAATGAATCATTCCTGAAAAAGTGAGAGGAAATTCACATGCAAAAAAATCCACTCTTAAGTGGAAGTTAGAGTTTAATTTATTAGTCCTATATTGTCATATTGTGGCTGTATGGAAACTTGTTTTAGCCAAATAATTGTCATGCTGTCATAACTATGGATTATTACAAATGATGCCATTTATTATGTTTATGAGAAGAGTCTGTATGTGGACTGTTTACAAGTAGACTTTTTATTTGTTTAAAGCCAGATCAACCTTTCCAGGACAATGTTATAAAGCCCACCATCTTGGATATATCTTTACTGAATAAAAGTCTTTGGCCAGCAGTTTCTACAAATGATTGCATTGTTGGCTATAGTATTACTTTGATATGTGATTGAATATTGAATTAATTAATGTACTGTGGGATTACTAACAGAGTAACAAGCTGTCATGGATATAATTAAGGAAAAATGTGATTTTAATATATTTTGGGCCAGGGCAAAACACAATTGAACGTGCACTTGCACTTGCACTTGCAGGCACGCACGCACGCATGCAAGCACACATGCACGCACGCATGCATGCATGCATGCACGCACAATAAAAACAGGTATTTAAACAGGTAGCCAGTATGCAAATTGCAGATGTATTGGTTACAAAAATGGCTAAATTCACCTCCTTGATTTGGAAGGAGAACCGTCTAAAAACCAGCACATTTCAAATATGGACCAAATGTGCCAGTGCAGACCAACAGACAGGTCAAGTCAAACAGGATAAATAGAAACGTCATTGATTAGTATGTATCCTTACTGAAAAAGAGGGCAGTGCACTGAGACATCACTAGTGTGATGTGCCTCGATGGATATTAATCATAGGATCTTTGTTATTCTGCAGGATCAGAGAGATGAATATTAAATGAGCCAATGGCTGTGATTTCCACACCACTAGATTTATTGGAATTAATGAGAGAACGTTTCACAGAAAAATGAAATGCAACAACACAATCAAGAGCGACTGGACTCGATTTTTATTTATTTTTTTACCACCACCCAAACAATGTCACACAGAGGGGATGTTGAAGAAAATTACCAGTTGGACAACAGAGCTATTTCTGACTCATCTGTGGTGTAGCAACTGAAAAAAAATGAAATGAAAATCTAGATTGTTGAAACACATGAGTGAGCATTTCATATCAGTTCAAAGGTTGCTGTCCCCTGAGATTTTCAGGTCAGCTGGAGAAACCCTGATTATGCAGACAGGCTAATAATCACATTCCTACATAAAATTGTCTCCCTCCTTAAACCGCCTTGACAGCCTGTCTCAACATGTGGTGAAACATCTGGCAGCAGCGCGCGTGTTCTCTCAGGAAGAAATCAGAGTATGATCTAAAGTGGCAAGTGACACGTAAACAATCTTATTATTATTATTATTATTAACTGAATCATTTTCACATCACTCAATTCTATATTAAAAAAGGGGCAAAACCAATTCCCATTCTGAACAATTCTCATGATGGTTTTCTCCATAATTCCCCCATAATTGCATGTGATTACTTTTCACAACAAAAGATGTGCAGTGTGTTTAATATTGAGGTCAATCCACGTCTTGAATTTAGTTGTGTAAACTTTGAGTGAACTGTCTTTGCTTTCAACTCCCACAAATAGATCACATATCAAAGCAACAACTCTGCACTTTACTTCCATGATGGTGCACCATCTGCATACATGCAAGAGATAGTCTGCTGATTGCAGACACTATAATAAAAGAATGGATAATAATAAATCCACACCCAAAATCCATTCCAAATCTAACATGTTCCCTGATGTTTCTGTGCTAAAAAGGAAATCCCTGACTACAGATATTATATCATCATGTAATGCCACTCAAAAAAAAAAAAAATCTTTGATCTGTCAGGCACCTTCAACGTATTCAGAAAATAAGACGCAGTATGTTTGAGGAGCTCTGCCTAGATAGAAGTACTTACAGTAAAAACTGTGAATCAGAAATACATTTCTCTATTAATAATACATTGGATTTTTGATGGACATGTAACCCTGATATAAAGTCAAAATCTACACAGAAATCAGCGGCAGTGATGGAAGAAGTAATCCCATCTTTTACTTCAGTAAAAGTAGTAATACCACAGTGTAAAAATACTTACTGTAAACATTACTTAAGTAAACATATTCAAAATATACTATACTCATCATGCAGAATGGCCCATTTCAGAATAATTGGTATATATTATTGGATTCTAATTATTGATGCATTAATATGTTCATCACTTTAATGTTGGTAAAGGTGGGCTCATTTTAATTATTTTATATCATATACTGCTGGGTAGTTTAATCTATAATAATACATCATAATATATTAGGTGTTACATTTTGTTTAAATACTGCAATCTGCAAAGTAACTTAAGTTTTCAGATAAATGTAGTGGAGTAAAAGTACAATGCTTGCCTCTGAGATATAAGTAGGAGTATAAATAACATAAAATGGCAATACTCAAGTAAAGTACAAGTACCTCAGCATTGAAAGATGGTAAGAAACATGTGCTAACACTCAAATAGGTCTGCAAGTGTTATAGATCATATAACGCCTGCTATATCTGCTTGAGGATGATTAGTTAGAGGTTTTAAATAAGTTAACAACTCCATAAAATTGCTGTGCTAGACAGTTTTAAGGATTGCGGACACATTCTGGTTGCCGTTGGTATGTTTTACACGAAGACAAGTCGGAAAGAACTGAGAGGGCTCCTGCAGGGAAGATACAGCAGGTTCTGGTGGGATTTGAATCCAGGCCAGTAGGACTGCATGTGATTCTTAAGCTGAAGGTTTTAACCACCTCTGAGCCATAAATCTTTCTAGACAAAGAAGGCACAGAACACATGTAGGTGCATTAACATATCGGCAGATGTACGCATAGGTACGACTTAGCATTAAACATTCAAAGCAGAAGGACTAGACATTGTGTTGACCATTTTCTCTATACAGGTATAACATTAAAAAAAAAAAAATTTTTTGCTGAAATGGCTATGCTCGCGGTATAGTGAATGAGTAATTTCTCTGCAGGGTATTAAATGGAGCTGCCAGTTTAGTAATCCACTTACATGTAAGCACAGTGCCAGACATGTCATCAATACAATGGGCTTAATGGAAATCATTATATAGATGTTCACACGGAAAGCCTTCCACCTGCCAAAGCCTGCTGTGACTGACACACTGTGAGTGTAGAGTAGATATCAGGAGACCGATACGGAGGATTATGGAGATGTATTCCGTGGCCGTGTTCTTCTTTTCCAACTCATATATGATCTTTATCATATGCTCCTATGTTGTGTAAACTTGTGTTTTGAATTCAATTCAAAACACTTGACCTAAACACTGTGATAGTTACGAGGATGCACGAGGATCCTCTCTCAAGAATCTCATCTGTCATGGGTTCAAAGGAGCACAAAAGTCCCGGAGCTTAAAATACTAGAGGACAAGAGGAGCAGACTAGCAGAGCTTGAGGAATAAGTTGCATGACACTAGAAAAGCTGGGCCAGAGGAGGGAGCTTTAAGGGCTTCTGTGGCAACTAGTTTTATATCGTGCAAATCTGTCGTTCAGCAATTTGCGCTTGGAGGGTGTAGTGTCTTCCTGCCTACAGCTGCTGGTTTCGAGGAGGCTGTGAGAATGTGTTTCCTGATTTGCAAACCTCCGTCATTGCAACAGAATTCAGTTTGTGTGCACAGCAGCACCAACATATAGGCAGACCTGCATGTGCGTCAGTGTCTTTGCTGTTACTATGGTAAATGAATGTAATTAGGCATGTGTGTACACAGTTACTTGAAGTAATAACCTCAAAGATTTTGATTTACATAAATGTCTGTTAAGTTATTATCTATCGTCAAATGAGGTAACATAATGGTGATTGATGAAAGCCCTTCCATTTACAGTATTACAAACTGGGTGTCCCGGGAAAAGTGATGTGTTTTCCATCACGCAGCAGTGGGTGGTCCCCCAGAGAGGGCAGGCAGAGCTAACACAACTCACTTGTGTGTAAAGCGCCGAAATGGAGATCTTCGAGAGGAAAACAGCCTTCAGAAAATTCTGCGGTAGTTAATTTAGTATTTTTAAGTAAATTTAGTTATTTCGCCTGCTGACAGTCAATGTTTCATAATATTAGTTCTCATATGACGTGTGTCGTAGTTTAAACATTCTGCTTCTCAAAAGCAACCTAACATTTATTAATTCAGTAAGCAACAACTCCTCCAAACCATGCGGACATATTTGTCGTTTGTTCCTCTTCTCTAATATGACCCATATGAGCGATTGCTAAAATAGTGCCCCTAGTGGTGGGAGTAAATACAACCCATATGAGCGTTTTCCATCCTCATACCTTTTAATCATGCCATTGACGTTGCAAAAACGGTAGGTTTAGGTTTACAAAACAACTTAAACTTAAACTTAAACTTAAAATCAGTATTTTTTTTTTTACAGTAAATCACTTCCATGGTTAACGTTATCACACATGTGATGCAGAACGTGATGTAATGCCAGTTGTTACGTTAAAAATAACTCAGATTAACGCAGATTAATTTTATTTTCAAACGGGACACGAACACCGGCCTCCTGGGTGAAAGTCCTACACAGGACATGACTTCCTGCTTTGCACTCGCGATAATATCTACCAACACTAGAGGGCGCCGCCTAACAATAAAACATCAATATGGGTGGTAATTACGTGGTGGTGTTAAGTGGTGTTGTTTTTGTGTGGAGCACAGTCTCCAGTAAGATATGCTTTGGTGTCATTACACCTACTGATTTATGTATCAGAACGTTTTTCTTCTTAGTTTTTTGTAGTGTTGCTTCTTGTTTTTAATGTTTACAGTATTAAAAAGAAACAAATGGTCAGCCTTGTTAGCGTTCTCATTTTTATAGACAGAGAATTAAGCATGGATTCTGAACACAGACTCCTAAAATCTCGTTCCTCCCTGTAGGAATTGTTGATCTTTGATTCTTTCATGAGACTAAACTGCAGGTATATATTAAACAGTTACCATTAGCCACACAGTATGGCTTACAGTCTTACACATTCAGCTATAGGGATCATCCTGCATCAGACAGCACCTTATTTAATTAAGGAATTAAGAAGTGCCCCAGGGTGGCTTTGTACTGAAGGGTCTGTTACTGAGCAGATTACTGTGAAAGTGGTTTCTTTTCAAGCGATGAGAGCACACAGGACCTGGTAGCTGCATTTGACACAGAAACACGGAGTAACAGGATGTTCTTTTCAGCTGTCGTATACTGTTTTCATACAGATACCCCTAAGGCACCAGCCAACACCATGGAATTATTCAGACTGCCCGTGTGAAATGTCAAAATACAGTTGTATAACACAACATAAAAGCTATTTATATGTCATAAAAACGTGATATACGCACATTTGCATATCTGTATATCAAAGACAATGTGTGTTTTAGTTTATAGAATGTGTTTTAAAGTAGAATTTACTGGCACGGTTGATTAAAAATGAAATAGAAATTCAGTTTCGTTCTTTAAAATGCGCATTGATGCTTTGGAGATGCAGCACATCTCCGTCACATTTCACTTATTTTGTTTTATTTTTGTCTGTTTAACATACTGTTGAATGGATGAGATGCATTAAAGAAAGAAAGAAAGAAAGAAAGAAAGAAAGAAAGAAAGAAAGAAAGAAAGAAAGAAAGAAGAATTAACTTGGGGCAATTGTCAAATAACAGAGAAACACAGGAATACAGAAAATAAGAGACTGTGAGAGTTTCCTGGTCCAGGAAATATCAGGCATACTTTGTTGAGATGTCATGATTTTTTTCTACATGAAAAGCCCATCTGCTCTTCCCAGAAGACTGTCTCAGTGTGCTTCTACAGCAATAACACTGTATTCCCAGAGCAGCAGTCCTGAGCTCCACTCAGTATCACACATATACGGCCCACTGCAGCGCCCTGAAACACACATGCAAACACACACACACACACACGAGCAGCGGACATGCATGGTGTGTATAGTATGCACTGGATCATTATTAGTTTATTTCTTATGATTTAGTTGCTTGGCAACAGCTTTAACATGGTGGAAATATGAACTGTTGGATACCTAGAGCGAGGATGTTTTTTTTTTATATCAGGTCCTGCTCCCTCATCCTGGATAATATGAATCTCCTTTATGCTGTAGTAGTCTTTCAAAGCCCCCAGAGACACCATTCAGACGATACCACTACACCCATTCATTTACAATGTCAGTAACTCAGCTTTGACGTGCACCCACTTCCATTTCCTTTCTTTCCTCTGTGTGCTTTATCATGTCTTTACAATCGGTTTTGTCCTGTCAAACATCACAGAGACGTGCACAATGCGATCCAGCAGGAAACCTGCTAAGTTAAAGATCAACTAAAAAAGAACAAATTGAGGTTTAGCGGACTTTTACGGCATCCTGTCATTAAAATCTGATGATATCGGGAGTTTGCGGGGTGGTCATGATATGTATTTCAAATGCACAAATAGTGGGTTCTGCCAAACCACTGAATAATCCAATCACACGTGAATTATTTACGATTTCGGGAGCACGTTCTTTACTTTTACCCATGAATAATGCATTTTCACTGCATGGCTTTACTGATACGTTTCATCATTATTGTTCTTCTCTGGCATGAATTCTGTCATGTGTGTATTCCATGTTTAAATCCTTGGTATGACTCATGTGTGCTCCAGAGATTGGCACTGCATACCTGCAGATGAAGACAATTCTATAAATAGGGTTGTTTGTGGGGGATGAAAAGAAAGAAGAAAAAAAAAAGAGATTCTTGAGCTCGATGAAAGCCCATACATTTACCTTATTATTCTGCTCACACAGTTTAGTCTGCAAATGTCACGCAAGTGTGTTCATATCAGAATCTATATCTTTCAATTCCAGCACGCGTCCTCGTGAGTGTGTCTTCTCCCCATTTATCAATAAAAATGATCACATCTCAGAGTGTGCGCTAAGATATTGTGATTAATTCACAAAGGTGCCATTACACAATAAGAGCTTTCATCCAAATGCCCTGGAACAAGCCAGGTTTCAATTCCAGACAGTGATTTTTGTGCTCTGGAAGATCAGAGTAGGTTGTTTTTCATTTGTTTTCAGATTGCTTGCAGAAATTTCTTCTATCTGTGTTTCGTGCCTGAGAATAGTTGCTCAGTGATCGTTTGAGTTTTTGACATTCCAGAGGTGTTGTTCTTCTAATGCACCCTGGTGACTATGATGTTTCTCCTGTGGGACGCTCTCTTACCAGTGAGTCATATTCAGCAGCACAGACTGCTGTCGGGTAACAAAAGTGGAGTCCTTTCCATTTATTAATCAGAAGCCAGCCCCGAGGCTAGATGTTCCTGGACTGTAATTGTGAAATATAATAGCTACAGCTCTGATTAACCCACACGTTCAGGACAATGAGGAGTAATGAGGCCAATGTTCCTTCTATAAAGCTGCTATTCAGAAAAAATGACTATACTGACGGTGTTTTGAAGATTGTTTATGATTAAAGGTCGCATATTATGTTCATAGCAGGTTAATACTTATTATGGGTTTCTACTAGAACATGTCTACATGCTTTAATGTTTAAAAAACACATCATTTTTCTCATACTGTGTCACCTCTCTCTGAAACGCTGCATTTTAGCGCCTGTCTCTTTAAGCCCCCCTCCCAAAAAAAAAGCCCAGTGTGCTCTAATTGGTCAGTGTATCCGGGTCTGACGCATCTCTCGGCATCTGTGCACCGTCATTTCAGCTGGGGAATAACTGTAACGGTAGTGTAGCAGCTCTTTCTACCTGTATATAGTATAGTTGTGACATCACAACCGTGCGGAAGTCCTGACGGCTCGTTTAAAGGCACAGTTTCTGAATACGGGCTGTGTGCATTTTTCTGTGGAATGAGCGTTTTGATACTTTTGCAGTATTTATATAGCACCCCTGCTTTATAATAATAAAAAAAAAAAGACATGGAATCTCACTTTCTACAATATGGGACTTGCAAAGCTCGCTTGCAACAGCACTACTGCACATCTCACTGTAAACATGCATCTTGTCGGTGCTGCAGCTCTTCACACATGAATAAAGATGCTGAATGTATTGAACATGTCATCACAGGGTCATTACTATCCTTGCACTGATAACCCGCTGTTTAGATAGACCGCTGTTCAAGACTAAACACTTGAATCGCATGAATATTTCCACAAGCAGTTTCATTCAAACTGTCCAGATGGCTCCGCAGACTTCCCTCTGACTGTTTAAGATGCAGGCTTTGATTGTCAAATGGTTCGTGACTCACTCCATCCCTTTTCCCCCTCCACAATCGTATCTGCCCGTCAGTGTTTCTGTGAAACGTGATCTCTCATTCGATCCCTCTACATCCTCTGTGTGCAGGCACACCTCTGCCAAACCGCCAGGCAGTCCGGCAGCAACCACAGATGGGGAAGAAGACAGGACCGAGCTCGCGAGAGCGTCACAGAACTTCGCCTCCACACTTAACTCAATCTGTGCCCATGTAACGCCAGCACGGCTAGGCCCGCAGCCAGATCCGCCCCCATATCCGCGATTGTCACACCACACAACACCAGCAGCACAGCAACACGTGTGACAGATTTAGACGGCACTCAGCGTTCTCACCACCTGTCAGTTCATCATGTTCTACCATGTCGCCATGGCAATGAGGGTCTTTAAACTAACAGCGTTAGTTTGTCCCGTAACTGCTTTTGCCTTTGGGGTGAAATACACACGTCTGACTTAACCGCCTGCCGCTCACACAAGAAGGGCAAAGCATGGTTTCACACAGCCAGGCTGGTTCACTCAAAGGTCTGACTGGCTGTAGATTATGCACAAACGAGGCAGCTACAAAGGACAGAAACATTACGTCGAGATGGTAGAACAACCAGCGGCACAGAAATGCCACACGTTGCCCCAAATGCATATCTTTGTTTAATAGCATTGCCCCCGAAAATACAGACACACCTCATCTTGTTTTCAAAGGGCACATCTCATCACACAGTAAATCTTTAAAACATCAGGACGATTACATTAGTTGCAAGGAAATAGTTCATTTAAAAAAAAAAAATAGAACGTGATTGAAAAGATAAAATGAGCAAATTTACAGTTTGAGAGACTGGAAGGTCGTCTTCAATGATTGGCTGCTCACCAGCGTTGGGAAAGTTACTTTTGAAATGTAATAGGTTACAGATTACTAGTTACCTTGTTAAAAAATGCAATAAGTAGGCCAAATGTAACTATTTTAATTACTCTGTCAAAGTAATGTAACTTATTACATTCAATTACTTTTTTATTCATTTTCTAGGAAATGTTTTAAACTTTTAAACTAAATAAAGCTCAAAAGTCCTGAAAACAAACCACACAGTAGAGTGCTGTAGTGTAGTTGTGCAGAAATATGCCAAATATCCTGCACGGAAAAAAAAGATGCAAATAAGTAATAGAATAAATGTTATATTCTACATAAAAGCTTTTTACTGAAAATAATATATTCAGATGTAACCCCTTCTGATTAGTAACTGTAATTTAATTACATATTTTTTCCTAGTAACTGTTACCGATTACAATTAGATTAATTTTGTAATTTAATTACAGTAATTTAGTTGTGTGTAACTAGTTACAACACTGATGTTCACCCACCAGCCAAGAGAAAGAACCAGAGCCAACATCCCTCATAACCAAACTGCATTACAATACGGAGGATTATTAATGGTGAGAAAGGGAGCCGTGTCCTGTGGTGCACTCCTTCTGATGATGAGGAGGGTCAGGGAGAAGCTAGGGCAGACCTCAGACCTCAGGCTTGTAATAGCACATCCATAAATTACCGCAAGACAAGGGCACTCTCCGAGGAGGCCCAGATGCAGGGTCTCACGAAAATTACAGCTCGTTTATCAAATCCTTTATTTCCAAACTATCCTTTACACCGGCAGGAATCCCAATATAGGTGCTCCAGATCTTCCTCTTACATCATTCCCCAGGGGATCTCTACCTGTGTAATGTATCACTGCACTGTACTGTATGTTTGGCATTGTGTTTTGTCAGCAGGGAGACTAAAACATTTGTTTTGGAACAACAGAAAACAAAGATGTTTGCAGAATTCCACTACGATTGCGGAATATTAATACACAGTGTAAAGCCTGACGTCATCCGGCACTCTCTCACACGCTGGATCTCTTTTACTATCGCCGCTATCTATTTTTTTTAAGACTTTCATTGACATCAACTCCCAGCACATACGTCCTGCCCACCCCCACCCCCCCATCCACTTACTCAAGTGCAATTGGTGGACTTTATGAAAACATGGACACAATGCATTTTATAGACAGTAAAAGGTGCCATTTATAGACTCTGCAATAATGCACTTTATGGACTCTGTTTTTAATCATGACTGTCTTAGACAATTTTATCTATTTATCTTGTTATTTATTGACTTGCACTGTTTTTATCCTGCAATGTTTTTAGGGGAAACGTTATTTCGTTTTTTTTTAAGTTTGGAAGTGCATCAGAAATGACAAATAAAGGAAATCTGAAAACATTTTTTGCACAAAACATTTCATATTAATACGTTCTAAGTCCAGTCCAGACAATTGTGATTGGTTTTCAGAAATACAAACAAGCCAGAGCGTTTTTTCCCTCTATCCCAGAATGAAAACTGTGCAGTCAGTCCATACTCCAGCGCTGACACAGCACTGTGGAGGTCTGGCAATGTGAGACTATATTAAATCTAACTTACTTTTAACAGTAGCATTTACTCACTCGAATAAAAGTAGATGTATCCATTTCTTTAACACACTGCTTCAAACATGTCTATGAAATATGGAAAGGGTTTTCAAGTGCCCACTTGAGAAAACATCTGTATGGCAGCAGACTCTGAAGCAGCTATTCACCGTGGTTAATTTATTGTTGGCATATCAGTGCTGGCATGTCTACTGCTGGCCACTGTTTTCTACAAATCATGACTAAAAAGTATGGAAGCATGCCACCGCCAGTCCATTGTCCTGAAGTACCAACGCTGCTATAACAGCAGACTGCCACTGGCAGGCCTCCCTACAGTATCTGTGGTTTATCAATGATCTGAAGCCAATTATTATTTCTGGATGGGCAGAAGTGTGTTCCAGATATCTGGAGCACGAGGAGTGCACGTCTCGAGTGAGGTGAAGCGTATACTCTTCAGCCGAGACAGCAGACACACGCTCCTCTGGCTGACTGAGCCAGCGTGATGACTTTAACTTAATGCTTTAAGGCATGTATATTTGTGGGTATTTTCCCAACTCCCTTCCACATGGCACACCATCTTTTTTTCCACAATGACTTGAAATTACCCCGACGTGGCAGCCATATCACAGCTGAAGATTTGGAGACCCAATTAGCAGAGCTTTCATCGCATCAGCTTGAGTGAACCGAGAGGAGCGCTGCTGCTGAGAGTAATCATGCCGTCACTAGTCATCCTGTCAGCCCGTCCCGAGCACAACATCTGTAGCATGTCTGCCTCTGACAGCATCGCTGCCGAAGTGTGAATTACCGGGAAAGAGAAAGAGATCTTCTAAATTAGATCAGCCAAGCATATGGGCGCACAGGTAAACAGATCCTACTTGCGGAACTGATACTCATTAAGTCCCTGTGTTAACATCTCGCAAGGGGTAATTGCACATGGTACTTAAGTCTAAATGGACAGTTATATGGCCATCCATCACACTGTTGCTCGTACTCCCCCTCTCTCTCTCACTCTCTCACTCTCTCTCTCTGTCTCTCTCTCTCAAGCCCGCAGTAGCTGCTGACAGTTAAATACACCTTTTGTAATTGCACTGTCTCACAAAATTAATGTCGCTTTTTACCAACTCATGTCACCGCATAAAACAAAGATGATCTTCAACACCAAATTGAAACTTAATTATTCTATTGCGGATACAATGTAGACAGCCCACCCACTCAGTCTGAGTGTTTTTAGACTGTCCTTCCCCCGAAAACGACCCCATAGGTCGTTTGTACAGGCAGCAACTATGAGTCATATTTACGTTTTCATTGTTAGACGGTGCCCTCTAGTAGCTGTAGTAATTATGACGGGAGTAAAGCAGGAAATCATGTAATGAAATCATGTAAACTCTCAAACAAACACAGGAATTTGACCCAGGAGACCAGTGTTCATGTCCCGAGTCAACGTTAAGTTATTTTAACATTACGTTCTACATCACATGCATAATTAACATCATGTACATAATTAGGTCATGTACGTACGGAAGTGAAGTAATACAACAAATGTACTGTTTTTAACTCAAACCACCATCTTTTCCTAAACCTAAACAAGTAGTTTTGCCAAAACCAAACCAAACTGTGACCGTTTCACAACGTTAACGACATATTTAAAACTGCAAGGGTTACGTTTAGGTATGAGGACAGAAAACGCTCCTATGGGTCATATTTCCTGCCACCACTAGGGGCACTAATTTAATAATCGCTTCTGTGCGGGTCGTATAGGAACAAACGATCTACGTGGTCGTATGTTTTGGAGGACTTGTGTGTTTTCATTAGTTCCTACCTGAATGGAGACGTCACTGTAGGAGCCTCCTATGACCCCAGAGATAGCCAGCGGGACGTCGTCGTGGATGGCATAGGAGCCGTCGGGGCACGTGTACTCGCTGTCATCCACTTTGGTGAGGGAGGCCCTGACAAACTCCAGAGACTGCTCCAGAGCGTAGGTGTCCTTAGAGCAAGTGTCCAGTATATGAGCTCCCAGTCTGATCCCGGGCAGGATGCGATCGTCCTTGTTGATTTCATCTAGTGCCAGCAGCATGGCCTCCAGTCTCTGGATCCCTCTCTGAGCATTGATCTTCCCACAGTCCTCCGCTCCCTCACCCTTCTGGTGCACAGGGAACAGGCCGCCAATCATCAAATCTCCGTCCAGTGTGATCTCCCTCTTGGAGTCCGTGTTATAACCTACCACAGGCAAACCCTGGGGAGCCTGGGCAAAGAGGGACACACATAAGCACAGCAGGCTGAGGTGGGACAGCCAGAGGGGTCGGGGCACAGGGCGCACCCCCAACACCGGGGATTTCCCCAATGACATATCCCTGGGCAAAACAAGGTCACCGTCCCTGCCTGTGGTTTCTGGTCAGCGTCTTTTGATGACGGCGGCTCTGAAGAAAAGAACAGTGAGGCGCGGCAGCACCAGATCTCAAAGCACCAGTGTTTTTATTCTGACAGAGGCCATCTACAGGATCAGCTCCATCCTCTTGGTCCGTCTCTTCTTCAGAGATTTTCGTAGATTACAGCCTGCGGATCAAACAGAGAGAAATTCAGTCACAGCCTTTTGAGCTGGAGTACAATGACGCCTTTGTCTCACACACATCGCGTCTGCCAGGGACCGACTCGTCCCATGGAAATATTTGACATCATCTGAACAAATGAGTAAATATTTGTATCCTTTGATGCTTATTGATGATGCATGTGATATGCAGAAAGAAAAATAAAGACGGGGCATTGTTAGCAGCGCTACTACACAACAGGCGTAAACTAATCAACAAGATGAGTCTTGAGGACAGAGTTCACCGTCAGAGCAGAGTTCACTGTGGACAACAGAAACGTCCTCCGAATGGCTTGCTGTCAAGCCTTCATTGTGAGAGGTTTTCGTGTGTGTGTGTGTGTGTGTGTGTGTGTGTGTGTAATAATATGAAATGTTAGGGTAAATCTCCTGTTTTCAAGGGAATCCCAAACAAACACTACAAGACACAATGTTATGTAACACAACACTGACAAAGCAAACAAACAACAAACAACCAAACAAACAACAAACTAAATACCTAAAAAAAACCACAAAAAAGTACAACCTTAGATTCAAAACAATCAAACGAACAATGATCAATCTGTGTGTGTGTGTGTGTGTGTGTGCGTGTGCGTGTGCGTGTGATTTTGAAACCCCTTTTCTCCTCCTGTTTCATTGTCTGTGTGACCTCAAGTTATTTCCCTGCAGATGACTGTAGCATGCAACTCTTTTTATAATCACATGTGCACACTGAAAGTCTGCAGAGATAACAAATCATGTCCCAGAGGATTATTCGTCAAATTGTGTAATTATTGTTTAAAATTAATGACACACAGTCTTACAAAAACACGATTTATGACACAACAAAAGCAAAGATCCACATGCAAATCAAAAGGAGATAAAGTATTGGAATCTATTTCAAGATACAAATTCATTTTGTTGCCAACACATTGAATTAGTGTGATTTTATCTCGAGCTACATAAACGCATTCATTTGTTTGGCTGTCTCTAATGTGGTACATTATTTATTTTCAATACAAGGCAAGATGCAACTCCAAATAATGTGAGCATTTCTCATTCCCAGCTAAAAAAAACAAAAAAAAAACAAGTTAGTAAAACAAATGTGACTCATACGGAGACAAACAGCACATTTGGGGTTTCAGTGAAAAACTGCAACTTCAATTTTAGAGTTAAACCCTGTCCTCAGATTATAAAGACATTTACTGTTTGTGTTCATTTAAACTAATACTAATACACAATTGATATGCCAGGTCAGAAGTCAGATATAAAATGGATTTACTGGGGCTAAAAGAAATAAAAAAGTAATGGCAATGTCTGTAAGTTACTGTGACACACAATTGGGGAGCAGTGCATTTATTCTGTCGGCTCTGTTTAAGGAATATGGCAAACTATTCCTTCAATTAGATTACTTTAAGCCCACATAAAACCCCAACTTGTATAGCTGTTATTAGGAATTCTGTTTATTTCTGTTTTCGCCCTACCATCTTATATCTAAAATTTATATTGATGTATTACTGGGCAGTATAATAAATAAAATTTGCTTTTTCTGGTTCCTCCAATTTCTCATAAATCTGGCATCAATACTATGCAGCGGAGTCACATCCCAATTTAATGTGACACTGCACGCTGTTGCAGTTCATGTATGGATTTTCAACAGAAGAGACGCAGGGTTATTGTTCAGGCCTGGTGTCAGTCCCCACAAATCCCACAGGCTTAATTAGGCAGAGTGTTGAGTGTGTGAGAAGTTTATCGGAGTAAATTATTGAGCCAGAGTGATCTGTCTCATATCCACTGTTTCTACAAGTCAAGTAGGCTGACAAGCAGTAATTAACTGTATTGATGAGAGATTATGAAACCAGAGCAGGCGGATATTAATGCTCATATTTCTTTCATTCCGTTTTAAAGTACTGACTTACCTATTAAAGCAACATCTCTCTCTCTCTCTCTCTCTCTCTCTCTCTCTCTCTCTGTCTCTCTCTCTCTCCCTCTATCTCTCTCGTTTCCATGGAAACTTGCCAGTAGATGGAGAGGGTGAAGAGAAAGTGGAAGACAGACCAGGACAAGTGGGCCAGTCTGACCATGCATGGTGGTTGGTCCTGTGGGAGAACTGAGAAACCAAACTGATCCGACTCCAGTCAGAGGTTTTTTCTTTCTTTCTTTCTTTCTTTCTTTGTGTTCTGCCTTTTAAATGCATCTCAAACAGAACAATAACTGAAGCCGCAGTGTTTAGAAATTGCTTTTATATCTTATCTTTGATCCATCACTATTCTTACTTGCGTCCTTAGAGGTGCTTGTGATGCAAACACTGCAGTCTTTTTTTATAAGAAATAAGATGTGACATGTTGCATTACATTTGATGAAGCACCGGTGGAACTTAAAAGGTCCTTTTTCTTCCACACAAAATAAATGTGGGGATATCAGACTTGCCATTTGCTCCCTCAGCAGCTTGTCAACAAGTGAAAGTCCATTGCAAAAGCCTGTCCGCATGGGCCAAGTCCCTGTTACTTTTACTGCATACAAAGGCAACCGCAGAATACAATTATGTACGACAACAACATTGTAATGTTTTGTGAGTGTACTGTACTGTGGCCCTGCAGTGTGTGAAACATGGCAGCACAAGCCATAAATGCCCAAATGGCCAAAGAAACAAGTCTGGTCTGTAAGCCGACTAAATGTGTTTATTTTGAATATAATTCTGCAGAGAAAAGAAAATGTGGGCAACAACACTGGTAAAGCACTTAAGCACACAGCCTCAAGAGAGAATGGTGACAAAAGGATTTCTGGCTGACACGTTGTCAGTCTCCTTCACGATCCTGCATTTCCCACAGGAGACCTCCATCCCACCAGTGGACTCTATTTCTCTCTGTGTGTCTTTGTTCACTACACTCCAACATCCAACCGATTATGATAGGAAACACATTCCTCTTGGAAAATCTTTAAATATAAGAATGTCATTGCAAAGTCTCGAGCAGTAAAGGCTGCTATCTCCATCTCCTCAATTTCTTACCATTTTTATGAAGAATGCTTCTTAAGTTTTTTAGGCCAAAAACATTAATATGTACAAGTCACACTCAAAGCAATAGACATTTGGGGAATACGCTTATTTGCTTTTTTTTGCCCAGAGTAGAGGAGAAGGTTGATATCACTGAAGCTACCAGCAGCAGCCGGTTAGCTTAGCTTAAAAAGTGAAGCCAAAACATCTGGATCGCCCCCTGGTGGCTGGCTGCAGTATAGGACATAAACCCCGCCCCCTCCATGTTAGTGGATGGGCATGAGCCAAACTTTTTTTTTAAATCAAACGTAAGTTCAAGTGTTCATTTTTCTGATAAGTTTGGTTATAAGTAGTTATGTGATGCTACTGATGCATTGTTTTTACACTTGGTTTTCTGAATGGACTAAACCAAACAGAATAAACTATAACAAGGGCGTATGTTTGGTTTCGAGGGGACACATGAAATGGGGGATTTGTATGTAAGAACATTGTAATCACAGAAGACACCTTATCTAATTATGAGTTACTATCTCATAATTACAAGAAAAGTTCTCGTAATTATGAGTTTAGGATCTCAAGAAAATATCTCATATGAGATCTTTTCTTGTAATTTCAAGATAGTAACTCATAATTACAAGATAAGGTGTATTTTATTTTTTTTCTTTTGTGAATGCAATGCGCTTCCGTAGGTTTGGGGTTCCTTCCCCAGGAAATTTTGTGCATCAAAAACGTAATTTTTCTGCATTGTGGTGAAATGTAATGCATCAATTTGTGCATTTTATGCATCAATTTATGGTGGAAATTACTTTAATATCGTCTACATTCATGTTTGGAGGGACAAATGCACATGAAATATTGAGGGGGCGTGTCCCCTGCAACCCCCCCTCCTGCAGATTTTGTCACCTTTGGACAGAGCCCTCCTTGATTCCAGTCTTAATGCTAAGCTAAGCTAACCAGCTATCTTTTTATTTGCTGCACAGACACGGCAGTGGTATCGATCCTTTCATCTAACTCTCTGCAAGAAAGCGAATAAGAGTATCTCCCATTGTCGAGCTATTAATTTAAGAAATGTAGAAACTTTCTCTAGCAGGAACGATACTTTCTTGACATGATGTGAGATCGCTGTTGAATGACTGTTTGTAGCTCACATACTCGATCAGCGTAATGCACAAATGACAGATGCTACGAGCAATATTTACACTTTAGATGTAATATCCCACCCAGAATTCTGTCTACACGTTAACTTCAAAGAAAAACTATGCCTCTCATTTTCCTCTCTCCTCCTATGCAGCCATCTCTGTTTCCCTCTTCACCAGATGGCCTTTTTAATTCAAGAGCGTAAAGCCTGCCAGCCTCTTACACACTTCAAACCAGACTGTGTGAAGGAATGGGAGGAGTGGATGGGGGCCGAAAAAAAAAAAAAAAAAATACAGAAAAAAGATAGCAGATGTGTGAGGGGGATGCAGGGAGAAAAAAAGAAAACGAAGACTGTGGGCAGCAAGGAAAAGAGGGGATAAGGGTGGGGTTTGAGAAAGATGCTATCCAGGCTGACTTTTTTTTTATGACACTCATTTGCCCCAGGAGTGGAGTGCAACATTAATATGGTAATATCCCCCCAGGCGATAGCAAGTGTTGAAGAGTGGAGGACGTCTACTGTATATGCAGCCCTGGGCCTGCATGAGCAGGTTGGAAATCCCCAGTGAAATGACTCGGAGGCTGCTAAGAGGAAGCAAAGGTAATGGGAGTCAGGCTTCCCTAAAATCACATTTCCAGCTGACAAAGAGAATGGTCCTGTGTGGGGGAAGACTTAAAATTGTCTGCTAATGGGAAAGAAAGCTCAAGAGTGTGCGCGTGCACGCACACATGCACACACACACGCACACAATGCATGAAGCACCTGTGACAAATGAAAGTCTGTGATAGTTTGCTGTTGAATATTTGATACCTGATTGAATTTCCTGACACATTCTTACTGTCAACAAATTCCTCGACGAGAATTCATCCTACTAACAAGTATTTACTACACATAGTTTAATTCTCTGTGTTATAGACCGCCCATTGTTACAAAAACTATTCAGCAGGCCACAGCGTTGCACTGGGTGACATATTCGCTCATTACCATGAACGCACTCACCGTCTATTTATAGTTGATTCCACATACACTGTCCTCACTAGAGCGCCAAAATGTGAATTGGAAATAGTCCCCAGTAATTGCACAATTTACTCCTGTTTGAGTAATGTTTGTATATATATTTATTTATTTTTAAATGTGTGACTCAATTTTAAAGTTGTCAATAGGAATTAACGGAGCTGAGAGGCACAGGCAGACTACTGAGTACTGACACATTGTTTTTGGTGTTTTTTTATGAGATGTGTTGATACTAAGAAAAATATGGAAAACATGCAGCCTTAGCATTTATTTATCCTTTAAAGCAGTGGTTCTCAAAATGGGGTCCGGGGCCCCCCAGGGGTCCTTGAGGAGGTTCTAGGGGGTCCCCCTAGAAAAAAGGGGAATAATTTATTTTCACTGCAACTCCATCCATAAGTAACACAATTACAGAATGTATGACTATTTTGGTCATGGTTTTCATACACTTGGGGGGACCCTGGGCCAAAATCTTATCAAATGGGAGTCCGTGGTCTAATTTGTGTCAGTTTAGGGGTCCTTGATGTGAAAAAGTTTGAGAATGACTGCTTTAAAGATACTTTTCATATTGACCACATTTTCACCAAACTAGGACATACAAAGAAAGCTAGTGATTAGTTAAAAGCAGAAAATCCTCACATTTGAAAGGCGGGACCTGTCCGTACAACTTGTCTATTAACAGTAACAGGAGTTTGTGTGCTTGGTGCGCATGTCGGTACGACACGATTTTGAGATTTAGGAGTGTTAACGAGTTCTCCTCTGCGAGCCTCGATGACCTACAGTTACCCATAACACCCTTCACTGTGTAGGATCACAGAGAAGTATATGTGTACCTTCACAGAAGTATAATTCCAGTTTTAAACAATTGATTTCCTGTTGATCAATTAACCAATTAGTGTCTTTACATCTCCTCACAAAAGAACTGTATTCTACTGTGTTTAAACACAACTCAACTGCAGCTTCTGGCCATCACAGTGTCTTTCAGGTTATTTGAGGCTCCCCATGCACGTCATCATATTTTCATCTATCATCAAATGATCATATAAAAGTTTTTAAAAGAATTACTCATGATGACTCATTCAAACACAAGCAAACAGTAGCACAATTTAGTGGGATGTTACATTTTAAAAAGACAGCACGATCTAATATAGTCACGGCAGATAAGATATTTACAGGAAATCTCACATCTCTTGAACACCGCGAGCATTTGAATCCAGTTCAATGAAATGTTGCAGTTCAAGGAAGACTGACTGGATCAATGATATCCACTGAAAGTTACATCAGTAAAATCCTGAAATGTCTCCCAAAAATACAACCGCTGACCTTTTCTGATAAGGTCATTTATACAAGAAGCAATTAAAGAGCGAGGAGGTCCTTGAAGTTTGAATATCGCCAGAGGAAATCTCACTGCATTTTTTTTTGAGAAGCGGCAATTAAGGAGACACGAATCAATTCGGAGGTCCGGCTGCATCACTGGGAGGGTTTGACGGTCACACAATGAGTTGAGACAGTCAGTAAGTGGAAAACAAGCCTCGTATTCAGTTCCTGATTATCATACTATCCGCCTCATTCATCACATGTATGCGTTTATGCTTCTGCAAACAGCTTGCCCTATCTTTCAGGCTGACTGCACCACCCCCTTCATCCATCTCCTCCTCTCCCTCCACCTGTAAAGGGGGAATCCCTTGCATGTGTTCATCCGTCCCTTTCTCCTCCCAGGAGCCCCATTCTGCCTCCCTCATCAAACATTCATCCTCTCTCTCTCTCTCTGTGTCTCTCAGAGATCATTACTGCCAGGCCTATGATTGGCCGGAACACGGTGATGGATGTGTGGTGCTTTTGTTTCAGAGGTTTTTTTTTTTTTATTGTATCTTTGCATTATTCATCATCACGCCAGCACGCCGTTAAAAGAAAATGGCCCGAAACACCACTTTTTTTAGGGGGGGGGGGGGGGGAATCATTAGAAGTGGACTAATATCAGTGAGGGAATTAAAGTTATCGAGATGAGAGCTTAGCTTAATTAGATTTAGTTTTTAAATCGCATCATTTATATAACTAAAAAAAAAAAACCAATAAAGAAGAGTGAGGATGATTTTTAAATATATGCTTCAATTTCTCTTAAATTAGTTCTTGCTTTAGGAAAATGAAAGTTTCATTGCATTCAGACTGTAAGTCGTGATATGTTTGGGGGGGGGGGGGGAATACCACCATCAGAGATTACTCACTGGTATTTCAGAGTTTGTATTCCCTTCCCTCTTTTCTTCTGATATTATCTCATTTTTATGAGAGGCTCTAACAAACAAAAAGCACGTAGGTGTATTCTTTTAAAGCCCCAGGAAATCCAAAGTGTTTCTCTCAAACATGGAATAATTATGACTAAATGGTTTATAAAGTGTTTAACAGTCAGCTTATTTGCTTTATCAGGAGGACAGTGTGGGTGTATCGTGTCATCCGTGTGATCCGTTTTTATGTTTCTAACAACATAGTCATATGGCTGAACAGTCTATAATACCGCCAACACTTTTGCGTTGAAATAATCAACACATTCTCACTCCCAACTCATCACAAATGGCAGCTTGGTCAGGACCCCTTAATTGGCATCACTTTTTAACGCTTTCTCCTCCCATTTTAAGTACATCTGCCGGTCGCGGTTGTAAACACGTCATTAACGTTGGTTGTGGTTGTTAACGCGTCATTAATGTCACCCACAGTTGTTAACGCGTCAGTAACGTCATTATTTCTTGTGAGAGACTATAGATTTAACCTTTCAGGCCCCTAAAGATTATGAAAAAGAAACAAGCTTCTCGCAACTTATAGACAACCTATGATAAAGGGTTGCACGCAGCTGTTGTTTTATATTAAGGCATCAAAAGCAAAAATGATTGAGAGCCACCGTTTTAATGCATCAATATCGGGTCTCAAAACACTCACAGCTGATCATTTTAGAACACTTTAAGCATCATTTAACAGAACTTTTGTAATCATGGATGTGTCATCGACATAAGGCGTTGCACAACGGAGGTGAGTAGCAAGATGGCGGATCTCATTGATTACATGCAAGCTTTTTATCAGGTTATTCAGGTATTTGTTTTTATCCACAAAACAAGCAGGGACCAACTCTTAATGATAAGAAGACATTACGTGTAAGAGACTCCATCCGCTCTTTCTAACCTGTAGAATATGACACGCCCACTTCAGTTCAGGTCAAAGTTCAGAGAAAACCTGTTATTTTTGGTTTCAGCTGGGAAGCAACTTTTCAGGTTCAAAACCAATTTATTGTTGGTCAAAATGCTCCAAACGGTTCAAAACTAGAAGCATAGAACCCATTCCATGATAACATTTGATCAAATATCCTAAATTAATGGAAAATGTCTCCGGACAGTTTGTGCTAAGTCTTTGTGAATGTTGACATTTCTTGGACAGAGATGAAAACCACACATCCGTCCGTGGTTAATCCACAGATATGAAAATGCGCTGTTCATTGTCTTGAGTGATTTTGATTAACTACTCTTGAGTGCCACTATAGTCCCGTTAGTATTATTGAAGTCAGGATTTATTTCAATAACAGTTGCCAGCAGGAGAAATCAACAGCAGTTCATCATTACTCACAATTGAAATTATTGATGCAGCTGACCCAGGACTCACCTAGGAGCGCCTCGCACAAAGAATGTAAAACAGGAATGAGTCATTTGCAGTCAGTGCAGCAGTTCATTTTAATCGGAGAGTCATACGCACATCATTAATTAATTAATTGGAAGCTTCTCGATGCTTTCACTTGAGTAAGTCCATGCTTCAATATTTCTACTTGAGTAGGAATCTAGTAAATGGCATCAGTGCGTTTTCTCAGTTTGATGTGTGATTCAACCGTGATTTTATCAGGACTGCATCATCAGTGAATGATAAGCAGAGTTTGATCTGAAATTAAATTTATAGAAAAAATACATCCTTAAAACATACGCACTGAAGACATTTACATTCATTCTGTGCTGTATTTTCTGTCATTTCTTATCTTTCATTGTCACTTTGCATTTTGTCTTTCACATACCAGCCACACAACTGTGTCTTATTAACATATTGTACACATGTACTATCAAAATCAGTACATAAATACCTACATTTACAGCGGTGCAGAGGGACATTAAATATTTCATCTAACAGATGTTATGGGCATCAGGTGTACAGTATAGACCGGGCTTTATGTGATATGATACTGGCAGACATCCAACTTCCAACCACTGTATCTCACCTGTGTGTGTGTGTGTGTGTGTGTGTGTGTGTGTGTGTGTGCGTGTGTGTAGGTGCAGACTCTCTGAGT
>JAOVVB010055101.1:0-14551 GCA_028570985.1 Heterobranchus longifilis
GGTGATACGGTGCATAACAAGAACACAAAAACACAAAAGTATATATAAACAAATAAATAAAAACAGTCGGTAACAGAAGTACATGATCTGAGTACTTCTTTCACCTCTGGTAATATCAATATAAGCAATATGAAAAAAAACAACAACTAATGTTTATTTGTATAATTTAAGATTTATGACTTTAATAGCATTATAATAAAAGACAATCCGTCTAGTTTTAATTCAATTAAATAACAATGAAAGGCATTAAATATATTATGACTAAAAGACAGTTATTGTATGAACCATAGACCATATACAACTGTGCTGCCTTTAAAAGTCCCATATTGTAAAAAGTGAGCTTTCCATGTCTTTTATAAAGCAGGTCTAGGTTCTATATAAATACTGTGAAAGTATCAAAATAACTGCACACAGCCTGTATTCAAAAACTGTGCCTTTAAACGAGCCGTCAGAACTTCTGTAAGGTTGTGATGTCACAACTATAGTAAAGATAGGTAGAAAGTGCTGCTACAGTGCCGTTACAGTTATTCCTCGGCTGCAATGATGGCGTAGAGATGGCAAGAGCGCAGATGCGGAAGACCCAGAAGAAGAGGGTAAATAGATAGGGTCTATATATATTCAGACAGACAGTATGAGTGTTTTTAACATAAAAATATTTCAACATGTTCTAGCAGAAAAAACACTAAACACACAAACCTGAAAATGAGCATAATATGTCTCGTTTCAATTTCCTTTTTTAAAATGTGTGTGTGGCTTTTAGTTTGAAATTTCTGACCGGAAATATTGTGCATTTCGGTTGGTTTGACCGTTGTCCACTCAAACCCATGACAGAATCGTGCAGGCGGGCTAGTGGCTAACAAGTTGACTGAATGTCGGTGGTTAGTAGATAGTAGAAAGCATACCAGTAACTGGGAAGATAATTTTAACTACCCGAACTTTAATATTGGACCCACATGATGCCGCTGGGCTGAGGAGGGCGCGAGCCATCAGTGAATACCTAGCAATAAATATTGAAACGTCGTTAGCTAACAGATAGCAGACAGACAAACGTCCCTGAGGACTGCCTGGATATTTACAGCCAGCGTTTTCCTTCCGTGAGCCAGTCAGACAACCTACCGGGAGACCCCCAACGAAGCAAAGGTATGTGCCACGCACACAAAATAACAAAAATATAAAATGAACGCTGCATTTCTTTCACCACCTGCTAGTGTTGATTAAAAGCAGCTAGCTTAATTGCTACTAACGTTACGCTGTGTGAGTCTGTGGGGAGTTGACAGCCGTGACTCTGCAGTCGAGCAGTGCGTACAATTATGTAATAAAACCAGTAGTCTATAGCTGCGTCTCCATCTCCATACGCTTCCCTTACGCATCTGCGTCTGTCCCAACTCATACCCCAGTGTGACCATTTTTAGGAATAGCCTACTCTATTTAGTGTAACCTTAGCATGTTTGCAGTCGTGCAGTCAGTGTGCTATGCAGCAAAGTGGCGAGTGGCAATTTCCTGCAACCATACTGTGTCTGTGAGATTTATGTCAGAAGCAGTGAATTTAAAATCTATTTAACTGTGGTGTTCTGTGGTTTCAAGAACAGTCGGCAGTGTTGATAACGTTGCTGCTTTTCTTACCTGACCTCCCCTGCTGTCTACATTGGTGGAGCCTAAATCACAAGCTTCATCACAATATTATATAGATTCTTTGAACAACGATACGATATTTGCTGATATCACAGTCTGCCATGATACGATTTCAATTAGATTCAATTGACCCTTCACAAAGCCCCTCCCAAGAACGGCCAGTGTCCAATCCTACGTTAGCAACCGTAACTAGGTACGGGAGGCCTGTCAAACTTTTGGAGTTTGTATAGCGCTAATGAGCGGTAATGTTAAGCCTGGATTTGCAGGGGCAAAAAGTGTGCATATGCTTGAAAGCAGTGGGGGATAGGTAGTGAGGCTCCGGTATGTTTATTCCTCGTCTCGGTAACCAGGCACATCATGCTGTCGGATGTATATAGCAGGATGTGTTAACATTCACATAATGTTACTCTACTGGAGCAATGACGACACACCATCCTCGTCCTCTCTCTGGTAACATTACTGTTGTAGCTGAACGGGAACTTAAAGGTGAGTCTTCCAGCTCCGACTTTTATTCACTATCCAGTGAGAATGGTCACATGCTAACGTTACCTCGCTAGCTTGTTGTGCTAACCTCAGTACATGTTGCTAATGGCATACGGCTAAAAGTTTGCGATGCTACAGGGAGTCGTTGTGACTAAACGTTTGCTTAAAATAAAACAGTATATTGACTTGCTGACTCCCTGCTGTTTGTCGTTCATGTGAATAAGTTGTGGGGTGTCTGACGCATTGGGACCAGTGAGCTTTTCCCTCGTTTTTAATGTCCTCTTCATCACAATACTCCGCCATCAAATTAATGTGAAGTGAATGTAGCTCTTGAATATATATTGTGGTCCCTTCTGTCTTCTCTGATATTTCAGAACTATTATTCCATAAATGTACGGTTATTTCATGTGGAATATCTCTCACTAATATCATTGAGAATACCATATTGACATGCTGGGGGTCTGAAAGCTTGACAGGCCTCGCAACAGTAACCAAGGGACTTAGCAAAGGGTCAATTCAGAGGCCTGTGATTGATATGAGATGCTATCATATGCGCATTTAACACAATCACTTACATTTATATCAACTTACAAAAACAACTAAAATATGATTTGACAATTTTATTACTGAGTTCTTCCAGACATTTAAATGAAAAAGAAACTATTAATAATAATAATTAATAAAAAATAATTAATATAGAGTGGGAATTTCAAAATAAAGGCACATGGTGATATAATATTTTCACTTTGCATCAATGATATTGAATTGTTGATCATTGAATCCATATGTTGATTCAGATCATTGTATCGTTACACCCCTACATGCATATTACCCCCCTGCATCATCGTCAAACATATGATCCTGCTGCAGTGTTGTGCCAGTGTTGCATGTGTGCAGTCTCCAAAGTCCTGGTGCTCTGTTACCACTTTCACCTGACAGGAGCCAGGAGCAGAAACAGGATACTGGCCGGCAGTAAGAACTGTTCCTAATTGTGTCAGACAACTGATGCATCCGGCAGATCCTGCTCTGTTATCAGATATCTGGTATCAGCCTGTCATGTTATCCACCTGAATTTTCATGGAGCTTACTCCTTACTTGTATTTTTTTGCATGACTTGTATTCATGTAGATACTAAATGAGGTTTTATAGTTGAAAGCTAATTCTTTATTTGAATGCCTCAAATATTAGTTTCTCTGTATACCCATAATGGCCAACAACTCTAGTCTTGGATTTTTATAGACAACTGCATAGTCTAGATCATAGCTAACTTGTTATTAACCTCAGGTGATTTGAGTCAGTGATTAAAACACCAGTCAGTTTTTTTTTGTGTGCTCGTTCTGCCACTCACATTCTGTATTTCCATGTTTTCCATCCTCTGCATTTTTTGCATGTAAATGAAGGGTAAATCCCAGATTTTCCATGCCAAACTTTTGCTGAGGTGAGGCTCGCAATCCAGGGTCACAAGGGCGACCGGCTCATTTGCCAGCCAAATGGAGTTTCCATTCTGCCCTTCCACGGCTTGTTGCCTGCTCACTGTGTAGATCTAAATTTAAATGCAGAATCTACTTCGGTATACTGTCGTGGAAAAGAAAACGGCAATAGATAATTTTTGTTTGGGTTGTTTGCTCAGTGATGGAAGGAAAACAATGAACTGGAAAAGGAAACCATATCCTGAATATGTTATTCTGGGCTTAAGACCATAATGCATATCTTTAATGATACACTACAAAGAAAGCATGTTCATTAAACAAAGTAAATGTTGAACAGCTTGCCAATTTATCACTTAAAATATTTTGTTTGCAAATTAAATTTGCAAATTCCATTTATTGTTACCTAGTAGAAAGCCTGGAAAGGCATGGAAAATATGGCTTTAGTGGAACATTTACCAGTTATGTTAATGCAGCTGATTAATTATGCCAAGTGCTGGGCTACAGGACTAACTTGTCACGGAGCAAGGCTGTTTCTTTGGATACTAGCCATTTAACAAAGCGTTGTCTGCACAAAGCATTTTCAGCGGGTGATATATTCCTGCTTTACATAAATAATTCTTCAGGTAAATTAGGTGCATGCATACACTTGGACAAACCAATCTTTTAGTTCTGGGACAGAATACTGTATCCACATGTATCTACACCTGTTTTACAGAACTGAAGTGTGGACCATAGTAGCTTTAGTTTAGTTTAGTTTACTTTATTAGGATCTCCATTAGCTAACGCCATGATATCAGCTAATCTTCCTGGGGACTTTCATTTGCATTTTGTTGTTTTATGTGTTTGCACATGTAATATCGGTAGGACAGAATGTGGTGAGCTTGTTTGACTGACTTTTTTCAGTGATGGTTTGCTGAGCATGAAAGCTCTATGTCAGCACCACCCTGTTCTTCTTATGCATACATAATTTCTACGACCTTCCTGCTATGAAAAAAAGAGAAACCCTATCTGGGTGGTTTTCAATGTATTTTTGAGTTTGTATTTTTTCATGGTCAGTATTTAGCAATTTTCGCAATGGATAATTGCTTTCCAGTGAACAGAATCACAGAAAGATTGGCATCTGCTGGCTGGAGCACATGACTGTGACTCGCAGCAGCTTGTCTGTTTGCCACCCTTGCAAAATGTCATGTTCTGGAAACTAGGGCTGTACTGAATGTCATTTTTTTAACATTCAAAACTTCTGTTGAGGTTTTCAAATGAAGCTTCGAATGTCTGTCATATTTTATGATGTTGTCATCACCCCTCCAAAAAAAGAATCCTCAAACAAAATCCTCAATCTAAATAAAGTGATTCATTGGATTAAATGAATGCTATATTGTGATTGTATAAATGTAATTTATGGTGCTGTTAGATTGCTGCTAGACTGCCTGTTAATACAGGTGTGTGCCTCCCTTTATGTGCAGCAAGCAAACTTTTTGACTTTCGTAGTGAAAATGTTGTTTTGAAAGGCTAAATGCCAACAAATATGGATTGAAGCAGAATATTTCGTTCGTTAAAAACATGTTGTGAATTTTGGAAATGATTGCATCTATTCTTTTTTCAATAAAGTTCGACTTTCAGACTTTACAACGCTCTAGAGTTACTGGAAATGTTTGGAACACACGAGGGGGAAACAATCAACACAGGAATCTAATTCTACAAATAATAGAATACTAGCCTAATAATATTAGTGTAGCCTAATCTTTATCTGCAACTGTGCAGATATACAGGGTTCAAACAGAATGAATAGACATGCAAAAATAAAAAGCTTCACTGCAGTTGAATGTTGATTCAGAATTTGAATATCAACATTACTGCAAAGATTAATCGATTGGTTGTCAACTATTAATTTAATCACCAACTATTTTGATAATGGATTAATCTAATCGGTTTGAGGAATTGTTTTGTGAAAAAACATAAACAGTTCTTTCCTCTTCTATGACAATAAACTGAATATCTTTGAGTTGTGGACAAAACAAGATGTTTAAGGATGTCATCTTTGGCTTTGGGTAACACTGATTGACATTTTTCACTATTTTCTGACATTTTATAGACCAAATAACTAATCAATTAATCAAGAAAATAATTGACCTTGTCAGCCTTATGAAAGAAGCTTCGAAGCATTGAACTATTGGCACTGGGATTGCATCTGTTCTGTTATGAAACCTGATCGTATTTTCAATCTGAACTTTGTTTCTTTAAAAATAGCTTAAACTGTGAAATGGTTAAAAACGTCTGATCTTCATGCTTATAAATAAGTATCAGAGAACACTTAGTACTAATCTCAGCTGAGGGTATAAGCTAAAAGCCTTGTGAAGTAAAGTATGCATTTATAGTCCTTAATCACAGTTACAGTCCTTAAATGGCTTCACAGCGGCCACATTATGAAACAATAAAACAACCCCCTCAGTTCCAGTCCCTCACTGAGCAAATATTCACCTGTCAGTAAGGCACCACAACAGCCTTGTCCCTTTCGCCCTTCAGACTGTCACACTATTAGGAGCCATAGCAAATGCTGTGTTGCTCATGAAGTTATTGAAATGCCAAGGCCAGTGCATCAGTGTGGCGTAATCTCCTCAGCTGGGACACTCAGGCCACTGGCTGTGGTTTGGCTGATTGGATGCATTTGCTCTGACAAATGCCAGATGTGCTCCAAGTGAGATAGTTGCCTCTCACTTCTTTTCACTTTGGATTTATCCAGCAAATCAGGTTACATTTTGGCCCGCTTTTCTTTAGCGTGCTGTCTTTATTACCATCCGAGGGTTAGCTGAGGCTTAGTGAACACAGCTGTTTTTATTCCAATGGAACCTTTTCATTGTCTCAGCCTTCATTATACCGAGAAGCTCAACTACCCTTGGCTCCCATACATCAAACAAAACTGAACAAACATGCTTTTAATATGCACCTGTCTCCAGCGATGAAAGGGTTTAGTTAAGTGTGCTTTCTTGTGTCGACCTTGCACCAGGTCTGCTACTGAGCAGGATTTGTTATTTGATAAAGGAGCGTGGGCGCGTCAAACCCTTTATGAGTGTCCAAGTCCATTAACTTCAGTGTCCACCCTCGTCAGGCCCCCAGAGCATATAGCTTCGGATGTAGGGGAACCGTATTACTGCCCACCTGAACTGCAGCTTCCTCCTGCATCACAGAGAGGTCTGCTGGTTTCAAAGCTACGCACAGTGTGTACAACTCAAGCAGAAATGGCTTTAGATGCAGTATTGGCTTCCCTGTACTATCGATTTAAACATTAAAAATAAAGATTTATGTCTCGCTGACTCAAACTAATAACAAGTTGAGAATTAAATCATGTCAAATGTTGCGTGCATTGACTTTCTCAGTAAGAATGGAACAACTTGCGTGTCCGCACGACCAGTACAAGTCCAGCTGTCTGCGGACACGAAACGTATGTCCGAGCCTGTTTCCACCACATCATTTTTTAGCTGTGAGGTTGTCAGCTGTGTGTCTGCCTGGTATACTCTGTGTGCAAGTTGCATAGTTAACTAGCAGTTAAGAAATAGATTGTATAGATTGTATAGTAGACTTACTGTGGTAGTCTGTCTGGTGTTACATGGTGTTACACGGTGCTGGGGCATACACAATTACATTCCTTGCCCACTGCTTGTTTTCAAAAAAGAAAAAAAAAGAAATAAAACCCATTTAGTTTATTTTTACGAATCAGCGCCCATCTTGTGTCTGCTCTGTACAGCAGCAGCACAGTGTCAGTGACACAAAATTAACTTCTTGTCCATTCCTCTTATCAGCAAAATTATTAATATCATAACCTAGGCTTGCTGCGGTAGTTGGTGTTACTGGTGTTACACGGTGTTGGGGCATACACTGATTACATTACTTGCCCACCGCCCCCAACACCTGCTTTTTTAAATAGAGATTATATGCCATTTCGTTTATTTTTTGCAGCGCCCACCCTGTGTCTGCTCCGCAAATCTAGGGTTACCCTCTCGACACGACCCTGCAGCGGCCACACGGAGGAGTCAGATTTCACTTTAACGACAAGACGATGGCAGAGAGAGTTCAAATTGAAAAGGTAAAGAGATCATTGATATCATATATCTTTATCGTTTTGTAATAGAGTTTCAGTGTGTTTTCTTGCAAAATTCACCCGCGGCTCGTGGAGAAAATCTCTGAGCCCACAGTGCTTAATGAGAGAGCGAGAGATCGGGTCCCAACAGCTTCAGATCCTTAGAGCAGTGAAGGTATTCATTTTGACTTAATTTGTGCACGATGATAATTTCACAAGTGTTATTTAATAAAGGATCAATAAAGTTAACATTAATTACATCAATTCAGTGTTTTAATTTTACATTTTGGGAAGCCTCGCGTCTGAACCCAGCGGCTGACAAAATGATCCGTGCAGCAAAAACTCGACCGGAGCACATCCATCCATGGTGTGTTCACGGTGTATCTGGTAACACTGGTGTTGTCACAGGTTTATTAACCTGTGGAAAAATGTCCCCTCCGTGGCATCCCTATTATAACCTCGAGGTCTGCCAATGCCAGAATGTCATTTGATGTGCCTAATAGAGGTCTCCGTAACCTGGCGGAAAATCAGTGCAGTGTGCATCAATAATGGCTATCGCAACTGCTCAGTCGCAGCCGCACTCTCCGTAGAAAACAATGACCTTGCTCTGCGCAATGTCACACTTGCGAGTTTGATGTGCCAGCAGGGTAAGGGTTATATTTGCCTTTTGAATTAATTAGGGAGATTCTTATCAAAACGTAGTACAAAACAGTGAGGGCCTGCATGTTCCTCAGAGATGAATGATTATCTGTTAAGTGTTGAGAGAGGTTCATCTTCATTCAACTTTTTATATGTGAAAGACCTTGACAAGTTGAATAAAGCATCCCTCCAAAACAGTCCCTTCCTTTGCACTTTGGTTTTAAACGGCATTAGGCAGAATATTTTTGGTGTCATTGGCAAAAATTCCATAATAACCGTACAGCATATTGTAATTCAAGTGGTCTGAGAGAAACTTTTGCACCTCTCTCTTGGCTCTGTTTTCAGGCTTTAGAAAATCTAGCTAGTGATGGAAGATTTGGACCAATCACAGGTAATTATAGAGAGACAGACACAGAGAGAGAGAGAGAGAGAGAGAGAGAGAGAGAGAGAGAGAGAGAGAGAGAGAGAGAGAGAGAGAGAGAGAGAGAGACAGACAGACAGACAGACAGACAGACAGAGAGAGAGAGAGAGCATTCCTGCTGGCTGTTCGACAAACACAGATGCGCATGTATGATCCTCTGATGTGACTTCGGTACAAGAAGCCAAAGGGGCTACGGCTAATTCAAGGCTAAACTATTAGATAAGACTTTGTCATCCATCTATATACAGTGCAGTGCAGTACACAGAGGAACAGTCCACTTTATTGTTAAGGGAGTGGACATTTGCTGTGAAAACAGTCTGGAGAGCTGCTCTGCTGGGGTTAGCCTTTAGCCTAGCCGTCTCGTCAGCCGTGTTTACGTCTCCTTTCACACCGCCTCCAGAGTCACCTTGATTGGATAGCAGCAGCAGGAGATGCCGCGGCTTCGGCCTCTGGCCCTTGCAGCAGCTTACTATGAGGACCAGATAGAGGCCATCTGAAGAAGGAGACGGCGGAGCCGGTGTGAGAGGAAACATAGAGACAAGCTGGTATTAATACTAGGTTTATCGACATTAAAATCAACATTTATCAACATGTTTATCGGACCCGGAGTGGCCGTTGGCTGAATCACTGCGCGCCGCTCATTGAGGCTAGTTAGCAGGCTAAACTATTAGCAACATTTTCTCTCCATCTCCGAAACGCTTCAGAGTTATTGACCTTATTGTCAGAGTCTAAAAGAGAGTGACAATTAATATGTCAATATTGGCAAAGTGTCTCAGAGATGGAGAGAAAGTGCTAATAGTTTAGCCTTCTGCTAACCATAGCCACAAGCTCACAGCTGCGACTAGTCCATGTTGATGAATCACAGTCTGACATCTCAAATAGCTTTACAGGTAATCCTCATTAATGCTCACCACTAATGGTAATATGAATCAGACCCGGGCCTTACCCTCACAGAGGAATCTTGCTTTGTTGCATAACTGTCATTACCAGCCATCAGACTTGCAGAAGACACCATTTCCAGTCCACCCCTAAAACCCATTGTGTCTGAGGTCATGAGTTGACTCATGAAAGTTGGGACTGTAGGTGCAGCCTTTGACCACACCTAGCATTGTACAGAGGGCATTTAAGTTGCATTACAGAATATCAACAAGGAGACAGACGACACCAAACATGCCATAAAAACATTTGACAGGTGGTGCAAATGATTACCAGTGAACCATGTTTTTACGTGAGACACAGAAGTTGAATGACAACAATCCTCTTTTGCAGCTTTCTGAAAGGATCAGTAAATATGTTCTTGTGTTGTGGAAACAAAGGCACTGGGAGTATGCCTTTTCTTTTGCTGTTTTACTCTAATTATGTGCCTTGGGCAACAGTTTTTGAAGGTTTTTTAGTTGTAGTGGCTTTAAATATTTTCCTACAGGAACAAAGGCAATATCAAAACAAAAGAAAAAATATCTCAAAGGGATGTTTGATCAGAAATCAGAAATATTCCCTAACATATACCTACTGTTTTTATCTGTTACCGACTGTTTTTATTTATTTGTTTATATATACTTTTGTGTTTTTGTGTTCTTGTTATGCACCGTATCACCAAAACAAATTCCTTGTATACTTGGCAATAAAAACAATTCTGATTCTGATTCTGATTCTGAAATGCAGGACCAAGTGTTTTAGTGACTGAACAAGGTGCCAGTGTTCTTGATGTTTTAATTACACTTCCAGTGATTCGTTATGTTCCCTTTGTAAATTTATTTTTAATTTTTTAGTGTGTCTTCTTTCTTTGTCTCTCTACTTTAAAACAGATTGCAACTATGCATGTTTTATGTTTCCAAAATGAAAAGTGCATGTTTTTCACAGGTTAAACAATAGGCAACAGCAAAAGTCATGATCATTAACCCCCCCCCAACATTTGTTATCAGCTTCTTGCTTAAAACAATGGGATGAATCAAAGAAAGATGGTGGTGGTGGTGGTGGCGGCTGCTCTTCTTTCTCTTTTTTTCTATCCTCATGTAAAAGCAACTTTATGACCTTTTGACATAAAATACAGAGACAAACCTCCACACCTCTAAAATCCACAGTATTAAAGCCCAAAGCCGTGCCCTTAGCTCTTCTTAAAGGGTGTCCAATTACACATCAAGTCTCTCCAGCATCTTAAAAGGGGAAGGGTGGATACTTTTATTGCAGCGGAGTGGTGTTTATATGATGAGCTGAATGTGGCCTGAAATGTGTCACAAATACTTTCATAGAGTTTTATGTGTTTATGGAGGCTCAAAATGAATTTTTAACTGTTTGCAGTACACCTTGACAATAATGATCTGGCCATGGCTACAATTACAGTCTCTACTTGACTCAGGCTGTGTTTGTTGTTAAGCTGAAGGAGTTACGAGTGTTGTACATGCTTTGCTTACTAGTGTCCTAATTCACTCATTCAGACGTCCTGTGCACAGCTCTTTGAGGGATGCACAATGCTTTGCTTTTCATGGGCCTGTTTTATACAGTTTGATGTTTTGTTTTGCTTGGCTTGCTCAGAGAGTGTGTACAGTGTTCAGCAAGGATACAAGTTCATATCATTACCAGAAAGTTAGCACCCATGCTAACGGATGGTCCATAAAACTGCACCAGCTATTAGCTTTTGACAGGAATGTATTTCAGCCAATGTGTGTCGCACATCTCCTCCGTACTGTTGGCAGAAGTCTCCAGAAATCCCCACAGGTCCTTCTGACTGTAATATGGGCCGCAGCTTGGCCCGAGGGGAAAGGGACAGTGGCGGTGACGCAAACTCACACTTGAGTTGCATTATTCACACTGAATTTTCACTTGGGGAGTCACATCTCTGAACTCGCAGATCTTTCTGAATAACGTTTCATGGCACCGATGATTTGGGATGACTATGACAGACTAGCGTGGAAGGAGGAAGCTGAATGATTAGATGGCATTTAGCTCTCGTAAAATAAGTGTCTTTCTATATCCCCAGTGTTAGCAGTCATAATGCGAGGGTCAGTGGCAGCGCAGTGATAATATTACTGATTCCACTGAAGTGCTAGGATAGCAAATCAAAAGGGACCTTAAAGACAGAAGTTAATAAAATGATGTTTCTTCTCTGACTTTAATCTGCTGCAACTACTGAATTTGCTCTAATAATAGGGGGTGACTTAATGCAGTCAGTATTTTTTTTTGTTTGTGGTTGCTTGTCAATTTTGTGCTGATTAATGCATGGGCATTTATCATATTCATTTACTTTATTTATGATCAACTAGTAATCCTGCCCCAAAATTATGTTTTTGCATCTTTATTTCCTCGATCTCTTGGCTGAATGTGATTCAAAACAAAACCTTTCTTGAGATCAGCTGTTTTCATAGGTTTTACTTTTATCTCTCTTATTTACTTTTTGTGCTGTTCTTATCAACACTTTCGCATTGTCTCAAAATTCCTTGGGCCTCTGTTAACTGTTCACTATCACTGTTTAGATAAGTTATCTCACCTTGTATTCAGGTTGTTCAGGCTTTACTGAGTCTCTGGCCAGGGATTTGGCTGACAATTGCTGTCATTTGTGGAAAAGAATCCCCCGTTTCTTCAACAAAGAGATTTTTTTTTTTTACCTTGAGGTATCGTTGGAGAATTAAGCCTTTGGCTTGTCCTCCACCTCACTTCTAACTAGCAGAACTTAAGTGTGTCACACTTACTGCAAAACTGACTCCACATTACAAGTCTGTGGCCTTTGTCACTGTCCTCATTCTCATTAATCCAACTGAAGATGACTTTTCATTGCAGTGGTGTAATCTCCTCACATGGTCCCAACTTGTGCACCATCCAGTAGGGTCAGCTCGCCCAGTCTCGGATTCCACAGCTCATTTGTGGGCAACATTTTGTAAGATCTAGGAAAGTGCTGAGGGAGATAGTGTAGGTGGAATTTGCTAACCACAGGAGGGATTTTGTCCAAAGCTTTTACTAGGAGAGGTGTAGCTAAATAGATTAAATGCAGAGACATATTGAAGAGTATATTATTATGTTTAAGACTGGTATTGTAATACTGGTTTCTAGAGTTGTCGTGGTGAAGGAATTTCCCCTGCAATGATTTAGGGTGGCTCAAAAGCGCAGTACATGCAGGATTATTGCACATAGAATGTACATGATGTGGAACCAAATTCTACAAGCGCAAGTTCCACTTTTAGTTGTCTGCCGTTAGCAACAGGTGCCGAGGTTAGCGCAATGGATTGCCGTGCAAGTCAGTCACACTATGGTGAGAGCAAATGAAATGGTGTATAAGACAAGGAAGGTGTGTCGGCGTTGCTCCAGCATTGTAGGGGATGTGAATGGAAACGCGTCCAACATGCTAACGCACATTCAACGACATCATCATATGTGCAGATCCCCGGGACAAGAAAAAAACAAACTGGAGCCCAACTCCTCATCCCATCAAGCAGCCTTTAGACGGAGCGATTCAACCGTTTGTTAAATACCCTATGTTTACCTGTAAATTACACTCTTTGCTCTTTTATTCATCATGAATTTTAACTTTCAATATTTAACATTCAATACACACACATTGAAGTGTAAAAGAAGAAGGGTCTAGCCTCATGAAAAATGAACATAGCGGTTGCGGCGGTTGCTTGCCATCCCCTGCGGTTGGCTTGTCAATATATATGTATTGCGATATTGTGGTTATCGCGACAGCCCTACAGCTTTCTCATTTGTGTCCATTTAGAAGAAGTGTATATATTAGAATGAATGTTTTATTAAAGCCTGCTCACACCAGAAAGTAGTACAATGAAATGAATCTGCACATCTTTGTGAAATATTTGATTCTTGAAGCTTGGATACTGACTATACTCAGTTAGTTTGTTAACTGGTGTAGCTGACCAACAATTGCTTAAACCCATACCTGATATATTTTATTATTTTATGCAATTTTTCTGTTAAAATCTGAAGTATAATCAACTTTTAAGCCATTTTCACCACAGTAGTCCAGTCTACATTTATTTCAAGAGATGGGGGGCCTGTCTGCCTTATGTCTGATCATCCACTGCTCTTAGATTAGCCAAGTTGCTGCACCCTGCTCTACAGCCAGTTCAGACTGATGCTTCACCAGCAGCTTCAAGCTCCATACAACTGTGTAATTCAGTTTAACATGGTGCATTGATCTCTGGAGGGATAATGGGAGAGGGTGACATAGAATGTTTTTTTTTCTATTGAGGAGATTATATTTAGGAGATGTCTCTGTCTCTGTAAGTTTCAAAAAGGGCATTTGATTTTATAGACATAATGTTATGTTTTAGGAACTTTGCAAAATGTTACTTTGCACAGGAATATTGTAGGTTGTGTTTTTGAATAGATTGAGTTTTTTTTCGCATCAGCCTGTTGTGGAATCCAGACAGTTTGCCCCTTCAGGGGAATAACACACAACCCAGTGAAGGTTTTTAGGTCATGGTGCTCTGACTTAATTATGAAGGGCTCTATTTGAATAAAAAACTAAACATGATGCACTCAGTGTACTGTAAGGTTCTTTGGATAAAATCGTACATCAAATTTCTGGTTCTGATTTGTCATTTGAACAGTATACCTGGTGAGCTCACTGACTCACTGAAATGTTGTCTTTATCCAAACGCCCATGGCTATGCAGTGCCATGACATGGTATATGTGTATTGTGTGTGCATATTTTGTAAGTGTGTAGTGTAGAGTCCTTTCCCAGTATTTCTGACACACCAAGCTTTGACCTGCCTGTTCTTCCCTCAGGAACACACTCACAGCTGGGTGCTTTTGTCGGCAGCATGTTTCCCCTGCAGCTGGACCAATACGTACACACACACACACACACACACACACACACACACACACACACACTCTAACCACGAGACAAGCGAACAGAC
>JAOVVB010055120.1:0-14551 GCA_028570985.1 Heterobranchus longifilis
ACCGAGTGCAGCGGCTCAAATCTACAGCTCCTGTTTATCTGGAGAGCAGCCTTCATTACCAGAGAACTCACTCAATGACAAGTGTGACGGATTGGAGAAATGAAATGACACCTGCACACAGCGTGTGAGGCGATGAATGATTTTGATCGGAGGATCAGATGTTTTTTTTTTTTGGTTTTTTTTTAAGAGCTCGTTTCAAGCTTCTGTCTTGTGTTGCAGACTCACGCAACGTGATTGAAAACCCTTCAGCGCCCCGTTAAATACTGCTCAGTATAATCTGAGATGTTTTAAATCATGTCGATATTTTAAAAGAGGTGAAGGTAAATTGTTCGTGGAACAAGAAGAGGTTGGCAATATGATAGCTGCTGTGGGGTTGGGTCATGTGATGATATATACCTGAGCTGATATAAATGTGTCAACCTTCAGAGATTTTGATATACTGTTTATACCGTGGAGCTATCCTTTTTAATATCTCTGGATTTATTATACCGTTATGGGACATTTTTGTAATTCACTGAGCAGGACTGTGTTTTTGTATTTTTATATGATCAGTGTGATGAAATAGCTTGACTTGTGTTTAATTTGCTGTATTTGCCAAAGATAAACGTTCCACAGTGTTTTTATTTTAACCCCCAAAAAATTTGATTCGATTGATTTTTAATATATATCAATATTGCAATGTAAAATTATAATGGCAATGGCAAGTTTATTTCTTACATTTCATACACAGGGGTAATGCAATGTGTTTACATAAATAAAAGCAAGAAGGAGCATCCATTTATAAAATATGATTTAAAGAAAGTACAAAGTATTTAAAAATAGTAATTAAATAGAGAATAATATAATTAAGAGATATGTCATATAAAAGTATGTAAAATAGAATAAAACCAGTGTAAAACATAATGGAATAGAGTACAAGTTCTAGAGCTCAATCACAGGCACATGAAATAAATAAATACATATTAATACATAAATACCATAGAGGATTTTGTCTACGGCTCATTGTACAGTATATCTAGTGATGCATATTGTGATATAGTACATTTTCTGGAAATTCAGTTGAGAATTTCACATCTGTAATTAAAATAAGCAGATGAGATTGAGCTCAGGGTGATATTAACTCAGTGATTGTGCTATTTTAAAACAAATATTTCAATATCAGTATATAACAATATAATATGGGGCTCACTACTGGAGCTTTTGAAGCATTTTCAGAATAATTTGTAATGTGAATATAATGAAAGTAACAAGTACAATAATTATTTCTTAATTTATTATTATTATTTTTTTCTATTTCTTTTTTAATACCGAAATAATAATAATAATAATAATATTAATAATACAAACAAAATTCCAAGACAGATATATAAAATATTTTTAATAATGATAATAGTAATAATAATAAATTGCCTTCTTCATTTTATTAAGATAGAAAACTCAAACAATGAAAGCAAATTAAATCAGTAACCTGGAAAGCAGCCTTAAAGCTCTTGAAAAAGATATATATAGTGACCATGACTGCATTGCCATAACCAAATCTCAAATAATATTGAATCTTATTCCACAATATCATATTATGTTGATTTATTGTCCAGCTCTACATCCGTGTACATCTAATATTGTGTTAGTGCTGCAGACAATCAGTCTTTCTCAGATGTGACTGCAGGCGGATCCACAACATACAAACAAATAGCACCGTTGGTATGTAGTCTGTAGTATGTGACGATTCAGGAGGAAGATCCGACAGTCAGCTGCTCGGACACCACAGGCGCTATCTGCACAAGACAGAGCTGAGAGGGTGAGATTGGGTGAGGTGGGGGGGGGGGGGGGGGGTAAGATAGACAGCTAGTGATTTTCTCCTCAGTGTCGGACCTCAGGAAGTGTAAGGTCCCCAAGCAGCGCCGTCAGCATCCCCTCACCCACACAGCTCAATCAAATCAATAAAAAGTAGACAGCCAGTGTGCTGAACTAGAAGATGGCCATCAAGTTGCTCCCTAAACCAACGAGTGTCTCCTCCGTTACTCTTCTGCTTCTCTGTTTCCTCTCGGGCAGATTTCCTCGGAGCTCTCAGCTAGTTACGGGACGATAATCGATTATCGACATTATTGGGACAATCGTGGATATCGTGAATATCCTCGCAAATTTACTGCAGTTTACTGTACTACCGTGTCCTAACTGTGATGCAATAAAAAATATTTGGTCCTTAAAAAAAAGTCTGAATGTTTTGAGAAAAAAGTTGTAATGTTTCGAGAAAGAAATTCATAATTTTCTGAGAAAAAGTCGGAATGTTTTGAGAAAAAAAAATCATGATTTTGAGGAAAACAGTCATAAAAAAGTCACAACAATGCAAAATGTAAGGTAAAGTGATTCCAGTGTGTTTTAAGATTTTTTAGCATATTTCATTGATTATCAGAGTAATATCATGAATCGCAATTATTGTGGCCAGGATAATCCAGGGTTTTTCCTGGCTCAAAATGAGGCGGAGGCGGTACCGTCCTGATCATGTGCACATACGTGCATGTTTACCATGTACCAACACTTTTTTACAAACAACATATTTTACTAGATTATTAAACGAAAATCTCATTACTTTTTTTAACTGCCTGCAATGCTTGTTAGAAAATAGTGTTTTCCATGAAGACAGAGTTTTGTCGAGAGCTGGAGGTGGAACGAAATTTGACGGAGGTGACCGCCTCGTAATTCTCTATGCAGGAAAAACCCTGTAATCACGTCCCATGTCGAGTCTCAGCAGCTTCTCTGGTCGCTCTGCAGGCCTCAGATGGAAAAAGAAACACCAGGTGGCACAATAGAGCTGATCTGCAAAGTTAATCAAACTGTGAAGTTTATTCTGCAGCACTTGTAGCTGGGGTCAGCTGGCTTTTAAAGGCTGATACCGACACTATGCATCAATATTGCCAATAGGCAATAAGCCATCTGCATTTTACATGTGACTCTTTTCATGTGCCTGAAGAAAAACATGAAGAGTGTTTTCCATAAAATAGTCAAAATAGCATTTATACCATCTTTGGTCAAGAAAACTGTCCATATTAATTATATTTTTTAGTTGGCAACCTGACTATTAAATGGCAGGTGAGATATCAGAATATATTAGCATAAAAATTCAGAATTCTTTGTGAACTTTAAACAATTATTACTGATTGGTCTGGTGATTATTTTGCAATTCATCATTTTTTATTATTTATTTTAATTGTTTCGACAAAGAAAAAGTCAGAAAACAGTCCAAAGATATTAAATTTACAAGGATATGAATCTGAGAAAAGCAACAAATGTTTTGCCCATTTCCTTGACTTCAATGATTAATCAATTGTCAAAATTGTTGACAATTGCCAACAATTAATCGGCTAATAGTTTCAGCTCTATTTACCAGAATAACATATTCATTCCGCATTAAACGGATATTTAACGCATATCTTTTTTTTGCAAGATGAGAGACAGAACAAAACAAATACAAACAGTAAATACAGGACATGATGTTGGGTTCTATGTGTGTGTGCATGTTTATGATGTTTCATTTTTATTAATCAGTTAGCCTATAAAATATCAGGCTAATGGGAAGTAATTTGCACTCACAGCTCCAAATCTTGAATAGCAAGGACGCTGCTGATGGCTTCTAGCTGACATGCGTTTGTTTTTCTCCCAAATAAATAATAGGACTACTCACCCACTCACTGAGATCTGTGAGTGCTGGTGGTTTTGTTTCTTTGATCCTATGAAATATCAGAAATTAGTGAAAAAGAACTCCCCCAAAACTAATCTACAGTTATATTAATCAGAAAAAAAGGCTTATATATTTGAGACACAGGACCCAGTAAATGTTTTGTGTTATTGCTGTATGAATGGCTTAAACAATTAATGGATTATCAAACTTGTGGTTGAATAATTACTAATCATTTCAACATTACTCATGTAAAATAACCCTGACCCACTAAATTATAGAATCAAATAATTTAGACATCCCTTTCGTCCCTCTAGTCTTCTTACAGTACTACATGTATCCTGTCGTGTTAAATGAATGGTTACCAAACCGCAAAATCATGCATTTTGTATGTGATACTACGTGGTGTTATTTCTGTTGTGTGAAATGAAAGTGAAAAGGATGTGGGATAAACGTATTGTCCCGACGGCTGGAACCACACGGCGCTTTCTTTTATGAGGTGACCGCAGGACGTCCGGCTGTGGCGGTTAATAAGCAGCGGTCTCTCTGCCCCAGTCCTCATTCTCAGTCCTCACACCTTTCACACACACACACACACACACACACACACACGGTCTCATCCCCACAGAGATTCACCGACTGTTCCCATGGCATCCGTTCACTTTGCTCCCAAGTGATAGTGTGTGTGTACCGCATTACGTCTGCGTGCTGCCAGCCCCACACACTGAGATAATGTGTATCTCTTCATATTCGCAGGCCAACCCTCCCCCCATCATCGTCAACGCAGACTCACTAGATGCAGGCCCTTATGTAAGTATCTGTTCTCTCTCTCTCTCTGTGTACAGTATATATCTCTCTCATTCTGTGTGTGTGTGTGTGTGTGTGTGTGTGTGTGTATGAAAAGGCCTCCTCCTGCTAGCAACATGCTGTTTACCATGTGGACCGACAGCCATTATCCTATTGACCCCGCCTGTTTGTGGTGAATGTGCATTCTGCAGTTGCACATTCAGATATTAGAGCTGCAGCTGATTCGTCGATCAATCGATCAGTCGATCGACAGAAAAATGATCGGCAACTAGGGCTGAACGATTTCGAAAAAAAGAATGTAATTGCGATTATTTTTGACTGATATTGCAGTTGCGATATTATTATTAGAGGGAATGACCATTTTAACGTCATTATTCTCATTTTCATTCAAAAACATATTAAATGATTGTGGTGTGATATTTTCGGGGATCTGTAAACAAATATGTTTTGTTTTCTGTCTGTAGAATATGATGTGTAGGCCGGGACATCTCTGCAGCACCACAATATTTAATTTAAAATGGTATTTTGACGCATATTTCGCCTTTAACAAATATTGCACCTCCTGCGATTTGAATATTGCAGGAGGCAATATTGCGATTTCGATTAATTGTTCAGCCCTATCTGCAACTATTTTGATAATCGATTAATCGTTAAAGTAATTTTTTATGCAAAGATGGCACAAAATGCAGTTTTCAGCCTCTCAAATATGGAGATTTCCTGCTTTTCTCTGTTTTATATCATATTAAACTGAATATCTTTGGTTTTTGGACAAAACAAGACATTTAAAGACATCACCCTGGACTTTGAGAAACTGGGATGGGATGGACCATTTTATGGACCAAATGATTAATCGAGAAAATAAATATAGATGAATCATTAATGAAAATAATCGTTTAGTTGCAGCCCTGGTTTTTAAGAAAGAAAGACACTTTTGATTGCAGCAAATCAGAAATTCAGTTTTTAGTTCATAAAACAATCTTCTGTATATTTTGTCAACAATCCTGTTCTCCACGGTTCTCTGTTCACAAATGTCTACCCTGTATTGCAGAATTTTTTTTCCCGCCACTGTTTCGCCATAGACCCGCCCTGCTGTGCTGTGATTGGCTGGTACTCGTCACGTCGACGTGTCAAAAGTCAGAGACGGTAGTGTTAGGCCATACCTAGCCAATCACAGCACAGGAGGGCAGGACGAGGTGAAACAGCAGTGGGCCTCTGTATTATATGGTAAAGGATTTAGCTGAAACATTTGTGTGTGTATATAAAATGTGGGTGTTGTTGTCTGTACTAGGGCTGCACAATATATGTTTTTTTTTTATCGTCATCGCAATATCAACTTGCGCAATAAACATATTGTGAAAGACACTCAGGGATTTTTTGATTGAGTTGAAAGAGAATATCGGTAGAAAACTGCTCTTTAAAATGTAACTATCATTCTTTTTTTAAATGGTGCCTTTTGTGTTCAGTTGAATTTGTTCAATAAAATGTTAGAAATCGTATCGTTATCGCAATATTCAATAACATATATCCTATAACGTATATCGAATATCGCATATTTTCCTCATACGTGCAGCCCTAATATGCATTCAGACTTGGACAGTTTGTAGGTTATAATGGTTCTTCAGTGAGGGTAAGAATTGTGGCAAAATAAAACAAATGGGACAGCAGAAAGGGTCCTTGCTAAATCAGCATGTCTCCAAGAAATCAGACAAAGAAACCTCATGTTTCACTTTTCTTTCCGTTTCCTCGGAAAATGAATGTTGTTGTACATCATACACATAGCATTGTGCTCTCTGGGCCTCATCAAATTACAATAACCACCCCAAGCACCCTGAAAAGACAAAAACATCAATATATGGTGTAATCCAAGGCCCTCTGTTGCAAGCCTTGTCAATAGTGTTTCCCTATCAGATGCAAAATGTTCCAGACCAAAGGTGAGTTGAAAAATGGCAGTAGTTTGTTTTTCTCCTTCCATTCCTTTTCTATTTATGATTTATCTCCTGATAACATGATCATCATCGCATTTGTGTTTCCTGTAAAAACATGGAACATGAGTTATTGCTCACAAAGCTGCATGCTTTCCGCACTGATGAAAAATTAATGATTAATAATTACCTCTTAGCCTACATGTGTGCGTTACACTGGAGCCGTGTGACAAAGGAACATTGCGTAAATGAAAAGTGATGTTTCTCTCTGCTCAAAGAATAAAATGAGATTGTAATGGTGGGGAAAACACCAGCAACAAAAAAATATAAAAACAACAGTTATTATAGCCTGGGGATATCTTGCTATGGGTTTGTGTTTGTGTGTGTGTCCAAGAAAGGGAAAGGGATTTAGATTATCTATGGTTGGTATCAAGCTTGAACAGGCTCCTTTTATTTCTGTGAACTAACACATTGAATCCAAGCAAAGTTTTTTAGCAACACATTATATTTCTAATTGTAAATATTGCTTCTTCCACATCATTTGTGCTTTCAAATTAAGGTGGTTGATGGATATGGAATGGAAACCCTGTTGTTTGCTTGCCATTTTAAACCGACTTTAATTAAATATCTAAATGTTCTGCTCAGTGAATTTAGCATATTTGGTTTCTGATTTTGTACACTGATTACGCAGAAGATTTTGACCTTTTGCTTTTTTTTTTTTTTGTAGCACATCAAACTATTCTACACTAGAGAGTGGCTGGGAGTTTTAAAGTTAATTGGAAATGTTTGAGTTTTTGAAGCGTTCTATTGTCAGTATTGTTACCGTTGGTTACCGTCGGTTAACCTTCAGCGGTGCTACAGCTGGGCGGAATCGTCTGCATATTGTAAAAGCCGTGGTTCATCTCGTACGTAATTGAACTGTCCTCAGTTTTTCACCCGTCTATTTAAATCAGCATTATAAAATATATAAGTCACAATTTTGAGGGCGTTGCTTGGAATCAAGGTCATTCTGTCCCCGCCTCCACTGGAAATCATCTATACACACATGCAACACACTCACAAGCAAATTCCATTTCTTGCCCTTATCCCCAAAGAAAATAACTCATGTTTATTTGTCACATCAATTAAGATATCATGGTTATATAGACTACTCAATCTGTAGGGAAAATTTTGTCTACTAATTCCATCGTCCCGGCATGGCCCATTTATTCATTTATATTTAATGCTGCAGTGAAAGCCTGGCTGTTTTTTTTTTGTTTTTTTTTCTCCTCTCCCTCCGTCGCCTCGGCCGGTGAACCTGTTCTCCTTCTACGTTGCAATGAAATATAGATGTTAAGAGTCTGGAGAGTTGAGTGTCTCATCTGTCCTGGTGATACCATAAGGCAGCCATTAATAGTGTCAGGGAGCATCAGACATACCACAGGAACATAATTGGATATGAGGGCATAACTGAAAGCACCTGCTTGGAAATCAACAGGGCCTTCCCCAGGAGGCAGGCCCGTGGTAGAATCCCAGAGAAGTTTGCAGAGCCCATCCACATCCCTGCTGGTCACCCATTGCTCTTTTCATTTCTCACTGAGGTCAGCTCAAGATGGCTTCTTGCCTTCTTTTTTTTTTTTTTTTTTTATGATGGCATTGTGAGTATGCAAATACTTTGAATCTTTGCATAATCACAAGCAGCGGGACCATCTGTTGTTGGCTTGTTGACTTACCTTGCGTCTGCTTTTTAATGGTGTTTTCTTGTATCGGAGTGATGTATTGGTGTATTAACAATGTGATAATCATTTAACCTCAAAAAATGCATCCAGGCGTGTATGCAAAAGTCTGAACATATGTTCAGTGAAATCTTCCGACAAAGAAGGATTTATAATCTTTGCGGAGGGATGGGAGGAAGGGGAAACTGGAAAACAAAACAAAATACATCACCATACCCACTAACACGGCACACGATAAGATGATATTGTCAAGATAAAGATTTAAAATATGACTGTCAACAAAAGCTGTGGCCTTGGATTAGTGGGCGGCAAAGACCTGCTTGTTGATTGAGAGTCGCTTAACCCCTCTAAAAAATATATTGCAAAAATGCTAATGGAAAGGACTACAGTAGAAAATAAGCTACAACTTCTGTCACTGAAGATTTGCTGGGAGATGCCCTCCACTGAAAACATGTCCCTGATAATGTGTTTTTCTTGTAGAACCTGAGCCAGACACCGGAGAAGTCTTTTAACTCACCGCCCCCCATTTGTCCTCATAAGGTAAGCTCCAGCTTGCTTTCAGGCAGAGAACAAACAACATTATGTGAAATAATTGCAGATATTAAAGCATTTAGTGTTGTTATTAGGTTTTGTTTGTGTGTCTATTTACATCTAACGTTTGTAAATTAGTTTTATATCATGTCAAGACCCTTCTCATGTTTTCACATATTTGATATTCCGTTCACCATATGCATGTCACAAGACTCTTAATTTATCAGTAAAAATACAATGTTTTCATTTGAAAAAAAAACAAGCATTTCTTTTCTTTTCCTACTATTTCGTTGTCTCTGCATTTCATTATGATTCAACATGAATTTGACATGAGGCGAGATGGGTAGATTTATTCAATGCTAATTAGTCCTGTACATGCACAGTCAAAGTCATCACTTCACTCTGATGGTCTCAAGTCGTCTCCACACGCAGACTGAAGTAACTTTCCCCTTCAGTTCCTGCTCCCCGTGCATGACTCTTGCAAATGTGATAATGTGCTATGTAGTGAAATTCTCACAATTTCAGTTCACTTAGCACCAAATGTGTCAAAAATGCCTGTGTCCTTTTCTGCTTGAATGGCTTGTTGCAAGAGTGGACCTTGGTAAAAGGAGCCCAATGGAGGGAAGCTGTCTGACAGCCTGTCATCAACTGTTCAAAGCCTAGCACTCCTCTACATCGGTAATGCACAGCTGGCTGTCGGAAATGATTTTGTGGCATTGAAAGCTGTGGTAGGACAGTAAATAATAATAAAATATGATACGCTTCTCCCGTTGTCTGTCATGAGGCAATCAAGTTTTGTTTGGATGTCTGTCAATACAAACCATCACAGCATGCCCTTCACATAGGACCTATACTTTTTGTGTTTTTGATGAGAAATTACAGTCTGACATATTTACGTCCCATTCGCTCTTTCTCCGACTTGCTCTCTTTGCATTCTCACACAGCTGATCGGGGCTGATGTAATGGGGGAACACCGTGGGTTTGCAGATCGCGTTATTCACGTTTTAGCTGTTAGCAGCGGAACATAATCTCCCTATAGTCAGCTCACATTAGTCTCCGTGATCCGCACCAACCCAATATGTGCAGCGAATGCAATGGGCCAGCTGAGCTAATTTAGTATGTCAGTCAGCTCAGGAGGCTGGTAAAAACGACTAAATGGCTGGATATGATTTATATGAAAAGAATATTCTGATTACAATGGCTCTCAGAATAGAATATCCTCTGTCTTTTTACACTTCTCTTCATCTGCATTGTGTGCATCCCCCAGATAGATAGTGAAATGAACAGAGGGCTTTTAAACTGACTGCTCTGTGATTATATTAAGAGTGTGAGAGCGAGGAAAGACAGAGGAGGGAGGAGATCGGGTGCCCGAGCACTAAGTATATATAATTGCTTCTTGACACATTGGCCAAATTCTGCAGTGCCAGGATCTGAGCAAAGATGATTAACGGCTGTCCGAGTGGGTGGGCACTGCAGGTCGTTCAGGCCCTTTGGTTTCCATAGCAATCCTAGTCTAAAGGCCATATATTGCATACTGAAAATCCCAGAGGTCCGCACATTGTTAAACTACAATTATAACTCACATCGGGAGCATTGTCTGTGCACCGCAAACTCTCTTTTTCATCCGCCAAGCGGCTTGGTGCTTTTTTTTTTTTTTTTTTTTTTTTTCTTTTCCTTTATTTCCTCCTCTATTTTTCTTAAATGGTCTCCTCTAGCTGGCGAGAAGATAAAGAGTGAAAATCTTGCATTCTGTGAATAATTGATGAGTGGGCTCACCTCAGAGCATCATTACAGTACGGCAGTCAGGGTAAGAGGTGAGGGTAAGATCATATTTCTGACACTAGGCTTCAGGCGGTAGAAAATTGTGTCAGTTTTTCACAAGGTTTTCTTCTGAATCTACAGCATGAATAACAGTTTCTCATTATAGCACAACAGGGTAGGAATGAATTGTAAAGAGGGATGTGCGCACGCATACATGTTCCCGTGCATAAACTGTGGAATCACATTTGTAGCACAGATAGTAAACAGAAACTTTTGAAATATCACTGAGGTGCATGTTTATGTCTGTGTTCGACAAAATATTATATAGTAAATATTTAGCTATGAGTTCTTTGATATTGGAGGGAAGTAGGGCTGAATGATTTAGGAAAAAAAAGATATAATTGTGATTATTTTGACTGATATTAACTGCAATATGATTTGCAATATTGGAGGGAATTACCATTTTTACATCATTATTCTCATTTTTATTGAAAAACATTAAAATAATTATGGTGTGATTTTTTTTTTTTTACCAAACAAATATGTTTTCTTAAGCCAGGATATCTCTGCAGTACGACAATATTTAATTTAAAATAGTATTTTGACACATATTTCCCCTTTAACAGATATTCTGCCTCCTGCGATTTTGAAATTGCAGGAGGCCATATTGTGATTTTGATCAAATTTGTATTAATTGTTCTAGAGGGCAGTGTTCTGGCCGATATGATTGTGCATGTGTCTGTATGTGCGTAAGAATGTGTGTGTGTGTGTGCATGCATGCATGCATAAATAAATGTTGTGTGTCTAGTTAGGTGACAGATGGAGAGGGCAAGGGATGGGGGTGGGGATCAAGCACCTCTGACAGTATGGGGCCTGCACTGCACCCTGTTCCTGCCAGGTCTGAAATTGCTAAGGTAAACTAAAGCCGCGCGATTCCAGGATGCCATTTCACAGTGTTACGTTCCGCACAGAATGAGAACCTCTCCTGTGAAATGTCACCTAACCACGTAGAAGACGCGAGACAGACACATGCTTCTTGAAGCACATTTCATCCTGTGAAGTTCGACTAAGATGCAAATGTAAACGCGCTGATTGCCACGGATAAAATGCTTAAGAGATCCTGTGTGCAGCAGCATTTTTAAGCCAAGGAAAGGCCACAGAATAAGCACATCTTAATGATGATTCATTCTGTATAATAAAAGAAAATCCCTCTGGCATCCAAACAAGAGGCTAGTCATGCGGCAATTAAGCTTAGTTAAAGGCATCAAGCTGACTATGGGTGGTTAGTGAGGCATCTTCCTGGACACGTACGTCCACATGCACCTCCTTTGCACATGCAAGCACGCAGACGCACACATTCACTCACTCAACCCGTCTAACATACACACACACACACACACACACACACACACACACAATTCATATGAGGTAAATGTGATCTCAGAAGACAAGCAGCAACAACCCACGGCTCCACCGGGGTGCCTGGGGTTGCATTGGTGGCCATCGTCAAACAAATAATTCTTTGTGACTGAAAAAAAGACAATCCAAAAGGTCATTTGTGACCTCTGGGACCAGTACTGCGCAGCATCTGTCACTAGCAAGCACCACATGTCTGTGTCAAATGGCAAAAGGTATGCGGTGCAGCCAGCCTGCCGTGTAATAAAGGCGGTAGGCCGATATGTATGTGGCATCACTGTCACAGTTGCATTAACAGGGCTCTGCAGTCTCCTGGCTTATCTGCAGAACATCCAACATGCTGTATACATGACTGACTGGATAACGTGAAGGGCTGGTCCCATGGCCTGTGCAAGCTTTAATACTTGAACATCTTTTAAGGCTACGTGTCGAACGCTGTATGAATAAATATGATTGGATTCACATTTATAGTGGTAATTTGACAGAAAAATCAGTTATTAAAGACATGTTTAATTGCTTATTCTTTTCAATGACATATTCATAAAGCAGATTACATATATATATATATATATATATATATATACTCACTTGTGACTGTGTGTGCTCTCATGCAGTGCTCTTCCTATAATTGTTTATGAGGTTGAGATAATCCTCAGGGGAATCACTAACAATGACCAGCCCCCATGTTTGATACTATCTCTCTTGTCACACGATTTCCACAACAAGGGTTAATAGCATCAAAAATTCAGGGGAAATTGATAAAGGAATATATAATCCGTGGCTCCCTCTCAGCCGGCTTGCCATGCTCATATATCTACATCAGACCACACCTCCGTGTGGAACAAATCAATAATATTCCATTTCTAACCAAATTCCTCTTTTTGAATGGTGAAATCCAATCTTCACGGACACACTAACAAATTGGATATCCTGACAGTTGCATTTGAAAAAAGAAACAGAAACACAGAGATGACATGGGTGGTTCTGTGAAAAAAATATACCATGCATATTGTGTGTAGAAATTGCATATCGCACCAAATTTCATTCTGAATTCTCTCAAAGTGCAAATGAATTCTGTATATTTCCCAGATCCCCTGCACTGTACTCTCTCAGTCTCTCTCTCTCTCTCTCCTGCTGGCTGTCCTTTCCTCTCACTTGCCACAGCATATCTCCCCCCTACATCCAGCTAAACCAATCAGGGATTTGAAGGCCTCACTTCCAATCAATTACCACCCAAATCAGTGCAGAGGCCTTTGATATAGAATCATTTGTCAAATCAGTGCAGATGGCTGGGGGCAGGTACCCCTGTGCCATAGGCCACATCCACATGGAAATCTCTGCTCAGGGTGGGCTCTCCCGATGCTCCGCAACCCATTAATGGGAAGTCATTGTGTGCTCCAGGACTGCTGTCCAGCTGCCTGGTCCCCTAGATTGCTAATGTATAAGCATCTTAGCCTGACCGGTGGATAATACCAAGTCCCAGGGTCTACCATAATGATTTGGACTATTTTTAAGGCAGGCAAAATGTGACTTTCACAAATCCTACTTGAGGTGTTCATATGGACGGCACAAAAGCTGCAGGAATTGTAGCAAGGTGTATTTCTAAAGTGCAGCATTATCACATTTCACCTGCTATGACAAAATGTACCTTAGTACATGAGTCAATCCACCAAAGCGGAGGACAGAAATTCAGATTTTCAGAGACGCCATCGGTCGTTTGTACAAGCAGCAATTACGAGCCATATTTACATTTATTGCTAGGCGACGCCCTCTAGCGGCCGTAGTAATTGTGACTGGAGCAAAGCAGAAAGTCACGTAACATAATATTATAAGAGCGGGAATGGAGGTGGATGGGTCAAACAAACAGGAGGGTTCGTGTTCGTGTCCCATTTAAAAATAAAAGTAAACAGCGAGTTATTAATTATGACGTCACGTGCATAATTACGTCATGTATGTATGCAGAAGTGAAGTAACATGACAAAATGTAGACCACAATATTTTCTAACCCTAACCAAGTCGTTTCGTTAAATATCGTTAAATTCGTTAAATAATCCCAAGTAGTTTTTGTGCGTACATACACAGGCAGCCCTCTCGCTCTGACATCTCTCCATGAATGCATGTGTATAGGTCCTGTTTGCATGTCGTGCCTGTGTAATGTGTATAATGACAGAGTGAAAACATTGAATTTCCCCTCAGGAATGTTCTTCTTTTTCTATATTTCAGTGTAAAAGTCAGGCTCTCTCCGCTTGTTTTATTGATGCTGTTCATGTGAAATAATAATGTCTTGTGATACAAGTAAAGAATAGTTAAAGGATATAGGAAACTAGGAAAATCTTTAACTTGAAGCAGGATAGAGGTTACATGTATTGGAATACCATACAATTAACTACCAGCCATGTCATTAATAACTGCTCTTCCCTGCTGCTCACTTCTTTTTCACAATGTCAACAGGCCGTTCTGCACTCGCAAACTGCGTCTCAAACGGGGAAAGTTTCCAAACATGGAACACTCCTCCGTAGATTGTGCCATTAATGCCTGATTGGCTCATTCATTAAACAAGCTTGGGAGAAAAGTAATTTGCCACTGTTGATGTTGTTGAATAGTAGGAGGAATATTAGACGTAAACTCATGTGGTTGGAGTATTTACCAAACTCCCAGCAATTTTATTTAACTGAATAAAATGATGTAGCGTGCAGTAGGGCTGTCAAAGAATATTCTACATT
>JAOVVB010055137.1:3563-14551 GCA_028570985.1 Heterobranchus longifilis
TGCTTATTGAATAATGACAACCAGCCTGATTTAAACAGCTCCTTAGCGGCTATAAACTCAGGAAACACTCAGATCTACGCTCACGACTCACGGCAATTGTTCCCACATTATTTGAACCGTGCTTCAAAGCAGAGCAGAGCGTGTCCGCCGGCGAGGGCTTGTTTCCTGATAACACCCTCGTATCAACACATACGTCTAATTAAGTAGATTGATTATAGTGGATAATTGCATTACAGTGGTCAGTCAGTTCGAGAAAACATGGATTAAGCAAACAAACAGTCCTTTTTTTCTAAATCTTGGATGTAATACAGTTAAGTAATTGTGGAGTTATTACTTGCGGTTACAGTTAATTTCCATTAAGCACATCAGATTTGGTTCATTCTCCTATAAAATACCTCCACTGGTGTCTCTCGGTCCAAAGCAGCGTCCTAAGCCAAGCTCGGATTTACACTGCCTGCCACATGGAGGAGGTTTGTGGGTTTACGCTATGATAAATCACAATGGCGGAATAATCAGGAGCAAGCATTTTAATACACTCCTCCCCTAGCATAGGCCAGACATTACTTACAGTGTCCAAAGTTACTAAATGAAATCACACGCAGCAACATATCATTGCATAACGCTTGGTACGTAATAGACATAATGGCCCCACTTAAATTATAGCATGGGGAAGCCCAGTATTTCAACGTGGAAGCCCACTCTGTGACACACACACACACACAGATACGATCAATCAGACGAGGAACTACATTGACAGGTAAACATACCACAAGAGGCTCTCTCTTTTCTCTCGCTCCCCAACACAGAGAACTATTCACCCCTCTCCCCCACTCGCCCTCTTTCTCGCTCCCTCTCTCTTCCTGGCGCGCGCTCCGCTCTCTGCAGCCCCCGACACTGCACTCATTCAACCCCCCTCTACCTTTTTCCACCTCCGCAGATAAATAAACACCATCATCATAATCATCATTAACACGATGACGTCAGCACTCTCATGCACGCAGACCTGCGCATGATAAGTAGGTATGTGGAAACACGCGTGCTTTTGAGCAGTACACGCACCGGCACACATACACGCAAACACACGCACACTGGATTTGAACAGTTCCTTTTCCATAGGGGAACACTGGTTTCTTGATGTGACATAAACAAATGCTCATTTTGACAGAAAGCACAACACCTTTAAGGTGGCATGAGGGTGTGTTTATATGTGTGTGTCCACATTTGGGCTATAATCCATCTTCTACTTTCAGACCTCGTTAGGTGGAACATCGAGAGACGATTTCCAACCTGGATTTATTTTTGCCTTGATAATGTTGCTTTCATTCGCTTTAACCGTAGACTATATATAAAGATGGACGACGCGTCTCCGCTTCTTCCCACTGTACAAAAATGAAGCCAAAATATCCCGGATATGGGCGCCACCATGTTGTAATTTTGGAGCCAGAGTCTGTGCAGTAGCAAGTGGGCGGTATCAAAGTCCTGCCCGTACTTGACCAAACGTGAATCAATCACAGCTGTCAATCATGACGTTTAATCCCGTTTATAGCATCAAATAATTAAAACCAAACTTATCAGAAAAATGAGTGCTCATAATAATGATAATAATGCACCAAAAATATGTGAAAGCCCTAAACATCCCTAATATACAGTCTATAGCCACTTTTCCATACACACGGGTCGGCGTGGCTCCTCCAGAGAAGGACCATCCAGGTACGGTTGCGCGCGGCCCGGTGCGCTAAAACAGGTAATGCAAAAGCAAATCAGCGTGGCTCGGTTTGGCTCAGCGTGGCCAAAACTGCCAATGGAAAAACCCCATATGGCTTTAACACTTGAGTGGAAGGCTAGCTTTTCTCCTCTGGTTTCCTCTTTGTCTGACTTTGTATTTACAAAGTGAAATTGATACACCTCTATTGTCAATGTTTTTTTTCCAGCTGCAACTCTTCATCCATCTCTTCCAGTTGGTTTAACACTGTCTCACTCAGTCCATCTTTTGGGGTTTACAGAGGGATGTTCCAGGATTCAAGGAGATCTGTATAAACAAATAGCTGCAAGCTCATCTGGTGGTTATCTGAACTCCACTGCCATTCTTCTCTTCACACACTACTGTTCCTGATTGTGAAAAATCTGTCCTGCATCAAGACGTGCAGGTACAGAGTACCCCGCTATAGGCGGCCTCACAGCAAAATTGAGCTAATGGGCTCCCACTGACCGTACTCCTCCCACTCTCTGTGCATTGTGTACATACCCTCCCTTTTGCCTGCATCAATCAAGTGCAGAGCACACTGCTGACTACACGTGGCAGCTTGATTATATTTTGCCTGGAGCACCAGAAACAAACTATTACTCCTTTGCTGGAATGCCACCTAACCCCAGGTTTGCGGTGTTTGTGGTAATATGATCAAGGACAAATGTATACAGGAATATGCACTATGTAGGCACAATATAAACTAAAAAGGTCTTAAAAAAGATGCCGCAAGACAGAGCCTCAATATTGGGTAATACAATATAGGCTACACACAAGAAACATTTAATTAACTTACATATACCCTTACTTCCTCTCAGCCACCGCCAGAGCCAGCTACTAACTTAGCTTAGCATAAAGAGTGGAAACAGGGGGAAACAGCTAGCCTGGCGCTGTCCAATAGTAACAAAATCAACCCAGCAGCACCTCATTAATTAACACATTATATCTTGTTTGTTTAATACAAAACCCCAAAGTGTAAAAACAACAATTTGCTGTTTTTTTATGTGCCGGACTGTTTCTTGGCTCTGAGCAGGTGCCAGGCACCCAGACTGTCTGGCTAAGAAATAGTCTGGCACATTACCCCTCATAAAAACGGCAAACTGAGGTGCTGGTAGTTTGATTTTGTTACCTTTGGACAGGATTATTCTAGCTGTTTCCCCGTTTCCACTCTGTATGCTAAGCTAAGATAATCAGCTGCTGGCTGTGGGGTTTTATTTAATGGACAGATATAAAAGTGGCATCAATCTTCTTATCTAACTCTCTGTCAAAAAGTGAATAAGCATCTTTCACAAAAAGTCAAACTATTCCTTTAAACAGTAAACTATTCATACAATGTAACACCTGTCAAATGTAGCTATGTGAATCTGCTATGTGTAGTCGTACTATAAATAACTTGTGGTTCCTCCACTAAAATTAAGGAAGTATAATAACCCTAATAGGAGGCATATATGCCTCCTATTAGGGTTTTTTTTTTTTTTTTTTTTTTTAAATCTTGTGTCTTTATTTTATTTACCCTCTTAAGCCATTATTACCAAAACATAAATGAACTATGATGAAATATGACACAAGTATGCTTTAAATGTATTTTATGTAAATTGAGCTAGGTATTAGTCCAGGTACACAAATCAATATTACTTTAGGTCACTTACAACATAAACGCTAATAAAAATACTACCCAAAATTAATAAGCAAAAATAATTATGAAAGTCTCCTATCATCTTTAAGTCTCCATTAAATCTTCATCTGTTACCTCTAATTAGGCTCTAATATCACAAGTGCATAACATCTTTAACATGTGAACATCAACAATATACCGTGGGCCCACACACGCACACACACACCCTGTCACTCTGCAATTTAAAAAAAAGGCACGTACAACTTTATCAGTACTCACAAATCCAGGGAGTAGATGAGGTTTGATGGATGGCCGGGCAGAGAAGAAACAGCAGAAACAGTCTACACTTCACATCAGCAGGAGGGAAAACACTCTTGTCAGTGGTCCAAAGGAGATTTCCCGGTCTTCTCTTAATACTCCTTTCATACAGTCACAGACGTCCCTCTCCTGAATCAGATAAATCAGGTAAGCAACAAGCCCATACGCTATTTCATAGCAACCTATCAATAGTTTGTCTTAACCAATTACTTCAAACACAAAGCTAACAGTATGAAAGCAAAGCTAATGGATATTATGCTAATGCTAATACTTGTGACTATCAAAACAACTCGTTTTTAAACTATAACATGCAGTCACACTATAGAAAACAATACACAAACTCATACTTACTTCTTGTATTTCAAAAAAAAGTCCAAACCATGGGATACCTGGCCACCAACCACTGAGTTAATAACCATTGCTTTCACCTGTTGCTGTTAACCTGCAGCTAGCCCCGCCCCTCAGCCACAGAATGGAATTTGATTGGCTGTTAGTAATTTTGGATGTTCCAATTAAAGTAAAGAAAACAATTGACATCATGCTGCTAACAAGCACAACCTTATATTTTTTATAAATTTTAAGCATCCATAGGCTGTCAATGATATTTAGACATTTTGACATTTTAACCACCATATATATTTTAACCATATTTATGCATTTTGACCTTTTGCATAACCTATTTACATCCTGATGTCTAAATGAATTTTAACCAGGGCTACAACAATGAAAAACAAACAAGATTATGCATAAAATTGGAGAATAACTAAACATAATGTATGTCCTTTGTGGCCAGAATGATAACAACAACACAGGACCTTGGGGGGCCCACCACGGGGGTCTGGGGGCCCGAAAAATGTGCACAGCTCTTTCTGCGCACACATACAGAGACAGCAACCTGACCCATGGATGTGCACATGCATAATGTACATAAAGCTGCAACATGTGGATACTGCATCCACACACACACACACACACACACACACACACACACAGGTTGTGATCCAGTAGGTGGGGGGGGGTTGGCTGACATTGAGAAAGTGGGGGAAATTCGGAGGGCAAAATCGTCTCGACGCTGCCAGTTTATCCCAGAGACCCCCGAAGCGCACAGAGTGCTATTCACCACATCTGCATCTCCATCTGCATACTCACTTCTCACACTCACTCTACTCTAAACAAACTCTCCATCTGAATGGAAACATGCTCTGCACTGCGCTGCTCACTCATGTACACGCTCTGTGTACACACACCGCACCGCCTCCCACAACCATCACATTGTGCTTACAGTCTGTTTTCTCTGGAAGATCACATTCAAGGCTCCGCGGGAACAATGCTCCTGAAACCGTGCACTTTATTCCACTGTGACGTCACCGGTGCTCCCATTTCTTGCTTTCTCTTCTCTAAACACCGACAGATAGTCCCACTCTCTCCCCCCCTCCTCTCTTCCTTTCCACTTAATCCCTCTAATTCTTTCTCCTCCTGGTGTCTGTTTTTCTTTTTCCAGGATGCAGATATCTACCATTCCACTGCCTTCTATCCATCTTTTACGCTTGGATTACAGACTATCCCGTTTTTCCTGTTCCCAACTATTTTGTTTGCCACCGAGGAGATGGAGGATATGGGAGGGAGGATGAATGGACAGATAATTTGTGCAGGGAGGAAAATACTCCCGGGGCAGAGATCTTTCAAAGTTTGTTTTTGTTGCAGCCTCCCCTGATTGACAGTGAAAATGGCACATCCTTAAGCACTCAAAACTCTCACTGGAGTGGATCAAAACAAAACATTTTAAAACCATCTTCATGCTGAGCTAAAACCATGAAAACATTGTTGCCCTCATTGTTTAATCGTCCTGTCTGTCTATGGTTTTCTTCAGTTTTCCTCCCTTTTGTACGTTTTCTCCTCGTCTCCTCTTTTCTGTCAATATATTTGCTTTGTTGTTTATCCTGCCCATATCGGAGCTTTTTGTATGTTTGCTATGCACACAGAAAATCATTCATTGAGCAGTAAAGGGGGCTCTGACAGATTGAGAAGGAAAAACAGACCATATAAACCAAGTGAGGGGCCACAAAGAGGAGAAGAAACAGATGAGAAAGATGAGAAAAAACAGGTTTGAATTCTTTACCCTGCAGAAAATATGTATGTATCCCAGACCCTTCTGCAGGACAGGCCAGTTCTCAGGACCCTGTGTGCATACTGTAAATATTGATACTGCACATATGCTTTTAAATTAGAAATGTCCTGATCCATGTTTTTCCTAAATCCCAATCGCTACCGAGTTTGACCGAACACATGTAATATTTTTTTTTTTTGTATTATTTATTATTATTATCTCCCCCTATATGTTTTAGCTGCACAACTTCAAATTGGTAAAGCAATGGTCATATCTCTGATTGCTGATTGGCCTGCATCAAAGCTTTTCTTTGATGGCTTCCTATATTATTAGTATTAATATTTTATAATATATCTGAGGAGAGAGGGATGTCCGTGTAGAATTCTTGTGGCAGTAAAGTTTCAACAGAATTGTGACAGCCTCTCTACATAAAAAAGATATCAAATTTTTCATGTCTTCAACTGATAGCAGCACATGCAAAAGGTTACTCACAATGCTCTGTGTTTCACAAACAATTTGACTTTTGTTTTTCAAGGAGAGCGTGTTTGACAGCTGGAGTGCCCGGAGCAAATAAACAAAGGATCAGAAATAGGCTGGGCTCATAAAGTCACTATTCATTAATCCATGCAAAATGTCCAGGCAGATCTTCAGAACATGACATTTCAACATGCACACATGCAGCCTCCATAGTTTTATTCCTGTCTTACCAGTTATCTCTCTTCTTCTCCCACATATAGATGCACACAAAATATACAGTCTCCTGCCCAAATATCTGGATCATGTTCATACAGCATTTTTGGTGTCATTTCTTTTCTCATATCAATTCAGCACCCATGTGTGATCCATCTGTATCCGCATCAGTGCATCAGATCTGTCTCCACAAACTTCCATTAACATCCAATGTGGCAGTGAAAGTCACAGGTCTGCCATTCAGCGTATCCGTCTATGTCTTCTGCAGTGATTAGAATGACAAAGCACACAGAGATAATAGCTGTATTCCTCTATGAAAAGTGGTTACAGCTATCATACTGTGACCATATGCAGAGCTTGCTATGGTATGATGAATTAATTCACCCCTGCGCGCTTAATGCTTTGAAATTTCATAAACAGATTGTGTCATGGACAATCTGTCTTTTGAAATGAACATCGAGTAAACATTCATAATGTCTGTACTTTATAACAGCGGGACTTTTGTTTACAGAGCACTTGTAGCTTGTGGCTCTTGTAGTTTAAAGTCCACAAACTTGATCGCAACAGCATCGTGTCCTGCCAAAGTGCCCCATTAATAAAATTGTCTGTACTTTATCGATCTCACAGCTGCAGTTTACTTCACAAAATGTGAGTTTAGTATCATGCAAAACATTTGATTAGCTCATAAAAAGAGTTTTATACAACCCTTGTTACTCAGAAAAACTCCCCAGGACCTGTAAACAGGACGTTTCACTGCTAACATTACTCCTCTACAACACAACTACATTCAATCCAGGCCTGATACATGCAATGGTGGGTTCACCTAAATTACAAAAACACATCTTTTCCCACTTATCTCTACTGGTATTTAGCCGTACAAATAGTTTTATTTGTCCAGGTGTTTGAGATATCCGTCTCTTCTGCTGCCACCTCAGTTTTATGGAGGTAAATGGAATTTTGTTTGTGACGCTCAGAGCATCAAATGAACATCAATGTGACACAACACACTGAACAGTTTTCAATGGAACGTTTCAATGGTGCAAACACCCCAATCAAAATTCCTTTCACTTTCATTGCACTGTGCTGGAGGCAGAGAGGAAGGATAGACAGACAGTTAAAAGTTCAAATAAAACCGAAACTATGGGATTTGGGTGACATAACCCCATAAATTAAGTGCTTTTTTTTCTTTCTTTTTTTTAAAACTTTTTCACCTCGGTAGCTCTGTATAAGCACATTAAAGGTATAATATTTAACATCTCATTAAAATGTCTAAAAACGACCTTATAGGGTTAGGGTTATATCCTAACTGTTATATCCTAAATGTTTCCAACAGTGTTCAAACCCAGAGAAATCTGTCATTTTATTCAAGGTAACATTTGGTTGCCTGTCAATGGCGTCATATCCCCATAATGCATCAGTATTGTAGTTGCCAGACGATGTCAAAAATGTACTTTTTATCCAGTTTATGCAAGACTTTTTTTATACACTTTTTAGATCTGGGTTTTTTTTGACTATAGATTTTAACCAGATGAAGGATTTTAGTCGTCGGACGTCTGGAGTGTCTGGATCTTAAGTTATCAGAGAAACAAGCTGAGCAAACGTTAGCGGCAGCTAACAGAGTTGGAGAAACACTGATAAAGTCAAAGTGCTTCACTCATGGTTTAAATCTCCGGGTCTGTTTGTTTTGGAGAGGAGGAGACCTCTAACTGGGAGAAACTGGCTGCAATAACTGCATTGCTCCATCTTTTGTTCTTGTTTTAATTTTGTATTTTGCCTTTATGATATTACAGCTTGAAGATCAGCAGGAAAGGAGGGAGAGAGAGAAAGGACGACACGCAGCAAAGGGCCGCACGTCGGATGCGAACCTCGCCGCTGCAGGAGTCAGCTTACATGGGGCGCGTGCTCGAGGAGCTAGAGGCCGCCCAGGAATATGTATTTTTAATAGTGGCAGCTTTGCAAAGGTGATTCAGGCTTGTAGCATTTCATGGAAAAGCACTCTAAGAATAATGACAGCAGGGCCCTTGATGGAAATAAAACTGCACTTTACTGGCAAAGTAATCTCCCGCAGTATCTTTTCCTGGTTATTATGAATTCACACAAGGTGAATCCCAAAGTCTTCTTCTGTCTCTGTTATTCATGGGTCGGCTGACAGTTAATGATTGCCTCAGATGTTCCTTGAATGTTTCAGTGCCAAACTTTGTCAGACCAGGTGTTGTTCTGTGCTCTGTGCATTTTTTAACCTCGGGCATGGCCTAATTCAGGAAGACAAATGGCTCTGTTGGACTTTTTGTCCCTCTGAGTGAACAGTTAATCCTCCTCTCTCTGTGTTGAAGTTGATGGTGGCCATGTTTGTGATCTCTGACAGAGTCGCAGATGAAGCCAAACACTTTGGACTGAAAAGTGATTGAGTGACTGTTTTTGGATTTGGTTCAACGTATTCCAGGACTATCTCCATCTTTTCTCTCCTCCAGGCAGAGGAGGGCCGCCTGATTGACCACGCAGCTGATTCATACAACCTGAATGCAAGATTTTTTTTAATTTTTTTATATGATCGTCAACACCTCTGTTTGAATAAAGCGATCGCTTAAAGAGGCCATTGAAAGGCCTTTGCAGAAGAGACCACCTCTCAAAGGAAAACAGCTGTCATTTTTATTTCTGGCACAATACTAGGAGCTGGAAATAAGCCTCAACATGTGGGAGAATGTCCAGCCAGAAATCTCGGAGGAAAAGGTTGTCTTAAAAATGAGATATTTAAAGGTCTCAACATTCCTCTTAAAATTTAGTGCTGCTCTGTGACTGAACATGATGTGCAAAAGATGCTCCACCTGATCATAAAAAGCAATGTGGGTTGATGTGTCAAATAAAACACTCCATACATGTTCCCTACACGCGGTCGTATTTTCATAACGTGATTCACTATCTCTCTGTCACACATTCAACGTGATTTCATTGTCCAGCTAATGCCTTTTCTCTTCTTGACGCCGCTCCCTCCCTCAGTTGTCATGTGCAGCTGTTGAACGAGCAAAGTGGATTGCGGAGTAATTCCGCTTCTTTACCGCGTTGTGACAAAACGTCCTCTAAGACCAGAGGAGCCAGGATAATCACATTAGAGTGATTCTCAGGGAGCTTACGGGCCCCACCTCCTCAGCGGCAGGACACAATGGGTCGAATGAGGGAGACATCTGATGTGAACCTGGCGGCACTGCTGGAGGAAGACCGCCAAGGTTTACATGACATCATGGGACAATCCAGTCTCTGCTGGCCCAGGATCAATGGCTTTAGGCTGGACAGACAGAGTGGCCCATGTGCATAACATGCTGCCTCTGTGTGTGTGTGCGTGTGTGTGTGTGTGTGTGTGTGTGCGTGCTGCTGGGGGCAACTGAATAGGAATGATATAATACTTGTAAACTGCCAATGAACTACAGTTTCCTTGCAGCTTTTAGGGAAAAAGTAAGAGGAAGCTGCAATTTACTTGTCAAAATATATGTGGATCCATCGCCAACAACAAACGCCTGTTTGGTTGTGTGTGCATGTGTTCAAAGTTTGTGCACAAGAGTGTGTGTGCATGAATTTATGAATCCACCCATTGTGTACACCTGTGTGTGCTTGCATGCCAACTGTATTTCCTTGCCATCACGTGTGTGTCTGTGAGAGAGCCTTGACATTAAAACTGAAAGACAGCATACTTTTTTTCCCCTTTGCACTAACCTTCACTGCTCTGTGTGTAGACCAAGGGCGTGACCCGCTGCTGTCCCGGCTGACTCAGCTGATCGGTATTCCTGGATAGGTGGAAGTGCACCGGCCCTTGTCCACCAATAACAAAGGAGATGGGCGGCAAGAGAGCGCGAAACAGGGGCAGAGCTCTGCATAAAAAACACGAGTGGCGGGTATCAATGAATCACATCAGGCATGCATCATTACAATGAGAGGAGATGCTTCTCTGTCACACACATGCACACATGCATGCATGCACGCACTTACACACACACACGCTAGGGCTGGATATTGCTTACAACCTCACGATACGATATACGCATCGCAATACACGTTGGTTTTGAATAATGACCATGTCCTACAGCAGCTGTTACTACAGCAGCTGTTCTTTTTTATTCTGTATAACAGTGATCACACAACTTAAAACACTTACAATTCAGGACCACAGAGGTCTAAAAATGAAATGTAATATTCTGCTTCTAATCCCAGAGTTATTAATGAATGCAAATATATACAGCATTTTCTGCTGTATCGATACATGCAAGGAGTAGGCCACGATATATTGCCGTATCGATTTCGAGCACAGCCCTAACACACACACACACACACACACACACACACACACACACACACACACACACACACACACAAACATTAACTTCAAAACAAGTGTGCACATACATGCACATGCACACACACATACACCACGTGCACATGCAGATAAACTGCCTCACTGTCCACCTCCCTCTCTCTTTCTGCCTTTCTCTCTCTCACACACACACATACATGCATACACACAC
>JAOVVB010055202.1:0-14549 GCA_028570985.1 Heterobranchus longifilis
CTGCTGCTCTATGTGCCTTCAATTGCCCCCTGGGGACAAATAAAGTTTTTTGAATTGAATTGAATTGAATTGAATTAATGTGACAGTTACGAAAATCTCTGTTTTGTTCTCTTTGGCGGCACCTCTGGCAATAAGCGTAATTGCAAGCGTGTTTTTGGATCTCACTTCCCAGAGATCCAAACCACTTGTGATTTTTTTCCCGGGAATGTTTGTAGTACTGCAAGTGCAAGGGCATTCATAAGTGGGCTCAGTCATTTGCAGATAGATAGTGACTTAACAGACATTTGAATGAAAATCTTCGAGATTATTACTTCAAGTTTTGCAAGAAAAAAACAATACTCAAAATATCAAAAGAAATGGCCCCTGTGATTGATATATTATTATATATTACATTATTTGATTTTTAATACTGATGCATCAGTGTGTACGTAGCATTTTACTACTTTAGCTGGTTGAGGTGGAGCCAGTTTTAACTCTGTATACAGTTTGGGGCTGTGAGATGATTAATGGGGCAGGAAAGAAGAAAAAACTAAGTTCTGCTCCACAAATCTGTTTTCATATTTTGAAATGTTCTCTAATCTTTGCTTTTTAGGTAAAATATTGGATATTTTTACCTCTTTAAAGGGGGCACATTATGCTCATTTTAAGTTGCATACTTGTATTTCTTGTGTTTCAATGTATTGAAGGAGACATAAAGTATCACACTTCAAAATTGTACATAAGTACAGTACTTGTAATGTACTTTCCACTGCTGGAGTATACTGCTGAATATCTTTAAATACTATCTGAGGCCACAAATGACTAGAGCAGCCTGAATTCTTTGAGATATGAATTCACCAAAGCACAGATTTGATAGCATCGCACCTTTGCCACAGCTTTTTGGTGGTCTCTTCATGCTGCAGACACTCTGTTCCTCAAAAATAAAAATGGAATAAACATAAGTCTCGCAAATACACATCAGTCACAGCGGTGTTCACTTCACACAAATGGTCTATGAAAAAGAAAACCTCCGTGACGTTGCCCCACAGCCACTAACCAGAACTGTTGACACCTGGCAGGATGGATCCACATTTATGACACATTCTTGCCCCACCATCTGCATGATGAGACATAAACCAGAATTTATGAGAGCAGATGGAATGTTTTACACCCTTAAATCATCCACTTCTGGAGCCTGCTGTAGTCTTCATCTGGTTGTTAGTTGTCCTCTATGGTCTACAGCATGTTGTAGCTCACTTGCTTTTAAGATTTGATAGGTTTTCCACTGCACTATTTCATTCTTTCACGTCACTGTTGTAGCTCTGTTAATTGTCTACCCGTGGTCCACCTGTTTGAGGCTTGCCATTTTATGCTGACCTCTTTCATCAGCAACACATTCTCCTTGAGGACTTAGGCGTGTTTGTTTTATCACACGTTTCCTAGTACACTCCAGACACTGCAGTGTGCTAAAATTCCCAGAAGGCTCAATTTCTAAGACGCTAGAAGCAGCCAATCTGGCATGAAAAATTATACCACATACATATCTGCTTAGTTGTCATATGGACCTGTTGTTTCTTCCCTTTTAAAAAATTATTTTCACCACTTTTCTCCAATTAACACATTACTCATTTGTCTGCCAATATCTGTAATATTCAGAACGAGCTAATTTAGATGGATATATGTGGGCAGAGATTGATTGCATGAGGCTAACTGTTTGTTTTCAGTGGCACAGCTCCAGGCTGGAAGTCAAAGTACCACAGACCAAGAGTTTTGATTTTTGGAAGTTGTTCAGAAATGCTGATCCAATTTTCATAAGTGCTTTCCCAAACCTGGTGAAGTTGATCATTAAACTGGAATAGAGGCCTTGCATAGAGTTGAAAAGAGTCAATTTATTAGTAGATCTCTGTAATTCAAATAAACCGTCAGTTATCCACCTGGAAATATTGTTGTAGCTATTTCATGTTGAAATAATATGTTATTTTACTGAGTCTATCTTTGGGGTAGATCTTATTCCATTTTTCTATGTGATCTCTGATAGGGAAAGTTAATTTTTCCATGTTAATTTGTTCTATTGTTGATTGCCATGAATGTATTTTTGGTGGATTTGGCTGTTTCCACGTCCTTGTCACCTGCTTGTGACAGATGCATGTCAGCTGATTTTATTTTTCCCAGCAAATTAATACCCAGCTGTATTGCTACTACTATTTCCGTTGTGCATTGTGAAAACACATCCTTGATTACAATGGTCACGCTCAAAACTGGCGTGAACGCGGTTTGCCAGATGGCACCAAAGTTCCAAGAATCCTGAATGGAAACTGTACTTGAGCTAATTTGGTGGAAAAGGCGTGGTTGAGTTTCCAGGAAATTATGTTGGGCCTTTTTTCATAATTATTTGACATTTTATAGGGGGGAAAACAATCAATTCTTTGAGAAAGAATCAGTAGATTCATTGATAATTAAAATAATTGTTAGTTGCAGCCCTAGTCTTAAATATTTTCTCACATTATTTTCTCTCATCCTGTCCAGCGTGGTGTGTGAGATCGGCCCCGTTGACCCATTGAGTGATAACTGGGGCCAGGTGGAGGTGGAGGTAAAGGGGGGAAAGAGAGGAACCTCCTCCATGTACTTCACCTACAGGGTAAATACACACACACACACACACACACACACACACACACACACACACACACACACACACTCTCTCTCTCTCTCTCTCTCTCTCTCTCACCCCCCCCCCGGCTCAAATGCACTTTCAGTAGTGCACAGGCGTACAACTTTTGACCCAGAAAATAAACTCATTCAAAGGCTTTCAACAGATTTTTGTTGTTTTATGGTTTCTATTATGTTTCCATTTCCGAACTGCCGAGAGCCCCTTATCAGAACATACCAAGGGCATGTCATTTGTGTGGAATGTACAAACACAATCTTAATGTATTGTTAAATTAAGGGCCTAGATGCTGTCACATTACAATGGTAATGCACTGCACGATAAGCCAGAATGTGAATGCCTTCCCCTTTAACCAGATGCTGTGCAGTAGGCCCCCTTTTCTCTCAAATAGCTACGCTGTAGCCTGTTAAAGTATTAAACTGGCTTTTCATATCTCTGGCTCCGCTAAAGCTTCCCCACAGGGGAGTGCTCCGCCTAACTGTTTGCTCAGCAAATTGAGGCAGATGTGGTGCTTGTATGAGTGTGTGTGTGAATGTTTCTAATAGAGAGTTGGAGATGAAGGAGGGTGAGAGGAATTGTGTGTATATGACATAGCATTGTGTGTGTGTTGTTCTTGTGTGTGTTCTTGGAGCCTAGAGGAAAGATGAGTGTATTCATGCTGTATCTTGTGACCCCCCGCCCCCCTCTCCAGGACCCGATTCCCGATGTGGTGAAACCCTCTAAAGGTCCGAAAGCTGGGGGCACCCTCATTACAATTTCTGGTCGATTTCTGGACACAGGCAGTATGGATGATGTCCAGGTTACAATCGGCGGGGTGCAATGCACTGTGTAAGAACTCCTTTCCTCAATAATTGTCATTCACGCCAAAGCACCAATTCTCTTTCAGTTCACTCTTGTCAGTTGATAAGTGCTACTTGTTATTCAGACATTGTATTCTATGCTAATTCTACAGTATGCACACTTTGAAGCCCATAAATTGATTTTTTTTTTTTTTTTTACATTCTTGAAGCAAAAATGGAATTGACCTTAACTTTGGTGTCATAAGCAGGGTTTTTTTTTCTCTTACCATTTTCCTTCTCTGTTGTGACCACCGGTGTTCTGTCAAACCCAGTCCACGGTGACATTTTAGGCAGAGGTAACGGAAAAATAACGAGCTAGAGGAGCAGCAAAGCCAGGATTTAACAAGCTGTCAGGCTGCTGCCATGTTGGCTTCCACTGCACAGTGACCTCGCGCGACCCCCACTCCTGCAGGCAGTCAGTGTTATGTCTTTGTCTTTGCAGGGAGCACTTCGGAGTCGAGATCACCTGCAGGACAGGAGAATACCGAGCAGATAAGGTGCCCTCCGAGTCTCTCACCGTCACAGTGAGGTATGGAAAGAGTACCACAACAACCATCCCAAGTGCCTTCCAATACTTGGAAAATCCCAACGTGCAGGACCACCACCCCAAAGAAAGCTTTGTCTGGTCAGTAAAGTAGCAGCATATTAGCATTTTACCTCGAATCAAAGTGTTTGTAATATTGCTTTCATTGGAAACATATAAGTAAGGGTTAATGCCCGATGAGGTGTCCATTATCAGGTTTTAATGGACGACCAGGAGACCAGAACCATCCAGTGTGCCGCCGGAGTCCATTAAAACGTGATTATGAATACCTTGAAGGGCATTAATCTGCTTATACCATGGTCACTTGCCAAAATTGAAGTTTTTTTTGTCTATTCTGACTATTAAATATCATAACATTATACCCTTCACCTTCTTAGAGATTTGGGAAGTTTGCCACAACAGCTATTGGGATTTCAAAGGGACTGCTTTCTTTTTATACTTTCTGATGACTCAAACACTTTCTGTTAGATTTAAGTTTTTAGCCGAACTATTGGCGCGGCTCCAAGGATAGCAGTGTTTGTTCCAGACTAAAATATCTCAACAACTATTGGATGGATTGTCATGTAATTTGGAACAGATATCCATGATGCTAAGGATATGAATCCCATTAACTATGATGATCCCTTGACTTTTCGTCTAGCGCAACCTTGAGTTTCTTATTTGCCAGTTTTGAATCTCCATGACGATTGGGTGGATATTCATGAAAATTGGTAAACAAATTAATGTTCCCCTTAGGATGAAGTGTAATGAATTTGGTCATCCTCAGACATTTCATCTAGCTCCATCATCAGGTCAATATTTCACTTTGTCCAATACTTTAAAATACCTGCAAAACTAATGACATTCCCATCAGCCTCAGCTGTACTTTGTGTTTATTGCTAATTAGCAAATATTAGAATGCTGATATTAGCATTTAGCTCAAAGCACCAGTGTGCACCATGAGCATGGCTGCAGAGTAGACTGTTACGCCGCCTTTGCACTGCATGGTACGGCTCGACTCGACTCTACTCGACTCGCTCTTTTTAGTTTTTCCATTAGCAAAAGTTATCGATAGTACCTGGTACTTTTTTGGTACCACTGTTGCAGAGGTTCCAAGCGATCTAAGCTGATACCAGATGGTGGATTAAAACACGGCAGACCACTGATTGGTTAGAGAGAATCGACACATCCTGCGCAAACCCGCCGTTTTTATCTAGCCTACCCGTCACTCGACCCAGATTAAGAGAAAACGCAGCCTGTAAAACTACGCCATACACTACAGTGTACACTACCCCGTACACTTGATGAAGTGCAGCCTTGAAAAGAAAAGATTCGTAGCATTAGTGTTGTTTTGGAAGCTGTAAGAGGCTCACTCTCCTTGAGTCTGCATTTTCTAAATCACTTCAACAGATATGGTGAAGAAAATTCCATTATGAATAATTGTCAAAAATAGAACAATAAGATCCAGGTTGACAAAAAAATGTGTTCTCCTTTAAATACCTCACACTGTGCGCTTTTTTTTTTTTTTTTTTTTTTAAGAAAAAAAAGAAGCAGCGATGTTGGCATTGATGACAAGGTCGTATAAAAAAGTGCTGTTATTTAAAATTGAACACTCAGAAAGGCACCTGCCTTGTTCTCTGCCCTGCAAACTTCTATCAGTTTGAAACCTTGGTAAAGGTTATTAATGCCCAGAACCTTTTAGTTTTTTAAAAGTATGATTTGTCCTCCAAGAGCTGCTGAGTACGCCTTTTGTTTGTGCGTGTCTGCAGAATGTTTCCCATACTTACTTCTGATTCGCTGAAGGGGATACAAATGCTAGTCTTTGATGTTGTACCAACATGCTCGATGATCGCTGAAAATGGCTGCATTAGACGGTTACCTTGCTTTTTTTTTTTTCTGTACAATTGAAAGCACTAGGGCGTGTGTGATGAGGCACACAGCCTGGAACAACAGACAACAGATACGCTGCTCGCAGGCTAAACTAATTTGTTTCCATCTCCGGTGAAAATTACCCCAGGTGCAATTTAAGAAGTGTGTCTGTCTTCCCGTAACTCTCCCTAAGAGCTTGTCTTTGTGTGGCTGGGGATATCTGTACTAATATATGTGTTTTACTGTGTCATGTGCATTTGTATCTGTGTTTTTAGTGGAGGGAGGAACATTGTGGTGACTGGCTCCGGCTTTGACCTAATCCAGACTGCTGTCCTGAATGTCTACAGAAACAACTCGAAAGCTTATGAGGTGCGTTTTCCATTTCCTTTTCCATTCTCTTCTATTTATCAGCATCTTCCCATCAGCGTGTTGATTATCCTCATCTACAGACTCCCACACACTGTCTAACTTGTCCTGTCTAAGGAAACATTTATTCGCAACATTTCACTACTAGACCTTCATCAGGCTAATAGTGTGTGACAATGCACCAATAAAATTCCCCACATGTAATAAAGTATAGATATCAAACATAAATATACTATATTATCAGCTACAATATCATACATATAGGTAAAAAAAAATACAACATTCTGGATATTAATAAGCACGTAAGTGCCCCATAAAGACCATGGATATAGATTTCTGTAAAATGAATGTTTAAAACCTGCATTCTTATTGGATATTTGTAGATGGACCTGAACAATCTGCATCAATAAATATATAGAAGCCTTCATAATAAATACAACAGAATCTCACAAAATTCTAATGGGCAAACACTTTATCCCTGTATGTTAAATAAGAATAATCAAATTTACCTCGACCATATCAGGACTGCGGATATTAAATTAAATTAAATAGGTCCCTATAAATACAACCTGCAGGCCCCTGGAGGTAATTGCAGTCAGAAATACATATATTTAGCAGGTTACATTTGTGGACTTCTCATTGTCACACACTATTTGCCTGATGAAGGTCTAGTGCTGAAACGCTGCGAATAAATGTTTATTTGCAAGTTAGACCACGTGCAGGAGTCTGAAACGATTCGACCTGCTCGTCCCTCTCCTACGCACCTGCCTCATGAAATAGATGTGCATATTCTTCAGTTCTGATTATCCTCGTCTTAAAGTCGACATTCTGTCCTCATTTCACTCTTTCTCTTAACTCTTTCCTGTGATTCTTTTTCTCCGAGAATTTCTACTTTTCCATCTGCTGATCGATCCCTCCGCATCTCATAAGCCCACGACTACAGTGGTGATTCATTCCAGCTCTGTGAAGCATGCACACACACCAACAAACACTCATTTCCACTCCTCCATGCTTCCACTGATCAGTGAGATTCCATAAGCCTGTATTACTTCATCTCACTTCTTAGGCCATAAATCCCTAAAACCTGTAAGATTGCAGATAGCAGTGCCACTGTTTCACCCTCGCCCAGATGTAACTGTGTTCCTCGTCCAGCTTAATCAAGTAGGATTGACTGCCAGGGAACTTGAAGGAGTTGCACACTGTGTGCTGCTGCCTGCCCTCCAGTGTACCAGGCAGTGTTAAGCAGTAGCAATTTTGTTCATTTCATTTAAAGAGCTAAATTTAATACCGGCATTAAGGTTGCAGAAGATTATGTGAATATGCTGCTCTACACCACTTCACTCCCGGCCTGGTCCCCTGCTACCCGGGGGACGGGGGAGATTTAAAAAAAAAAAAAAAGACTCCTGGCTGCCACAAACTAGCAGCAGATGTAAAGTGTTATCTCAAAGGCCTTGGCTGGTCAACTTCATAAGCTTCTCTTGGTTTAAGTCTATCCACTGAACTAGGCCCAAAAATGTGTGGCTGCTGGCTTGTGGTGAAAACATGTTGATTATATTGTGGGTCAGGTTAGCGGCTCAAAGCAGCAATGTTTTTTTTTTGTTGTTTTTTTTTGCTGTAAAGACCCTCCAACTCTTTTTTTGTAATTATAAACAGATACTTCTAGAGCTGGTTGGACCAGCTGCTCGTAGCCTAGTTATAATATGAATGATTAGTGTTGATTTACATATCACTAAGTTAGTTCTTATGAAGAGATTAGCAGTTTATAAATATATAATAACTGGTGTAACTGTTGCAGAGCTGACTGAACCAACTGAGTAAACTAGCTTGTTAATACCTGTTTAAAGTATTAGACACTAGACTGTATAAAAGAAGTATACAACCTGTTTGTGGACTAATGTTTTGAAGCCTTGAGTTTGGCATTTTGGCTGTCGCCATCTTGTTTTTTTGGAGCCAGAAGTGACCTTTTAACATAGAGCAACATATGGTTAGAAGAGACAGTCTACTTTAGTTTTACTTTTGAGCTAAATGAGAAAAAATAATCAGCTCGTACAACCAAGCTTTATAGTAGGTCTGCGTGACTTTTCCAAAGCATTATCTGATGTAGCCTACGCCTTTTGCAAAAGTTAAACAGCGTGTAGGACTGTAGGGTTTAGCTGTCACACACAGTATTGTCAGGCATGCATCGAAACAATCAGAGAGTGACAGAAATATCACCATCGGTCCAGTTAATCAAAGCCAAATCAACAAAGCCAGAGGAGGAATGACTCAGTGTGAGTAGTGATTCATCAGAGGCTGCTATTATACGATGGCAGATTGGGATTTTAATAGAATGACTGAATAGAGATAATAACAGACATAATTTTATCTTCCTCATTGTACCAAACCAGGCTTTTCCCCCCCACCTCCGACACACTCTTCCCTCATACAACAAAAACATTACTTCACTGCCTCTTTGAAAAAAAGCTCTCAACACCCACTGTTGGCTTTTCTTTCTTTCCATATGTGTTGAATACTGTTATATTCTCCCTCATGTCTTTTTTTGCTTACTTTATGTGTGTTATGTGTCAACATTTAACTTGGTAACACTTTCTATGAAGACCACATCTATAGTGCATTATGGGGACATTCATAGTTAATTATAATGAATTCACAATGCTTTATAACTACACTCATAAACACACATAATGGTTATGTGATGATGACTTATGACACTGCATTGACTATTATAGCAACTTGAATTTATAAATCATTATAAATCACATCTATAATGTTTTATAACTGCTGATATAGTGCATCAGGGAGCATTGTGTGTTTATGAGTGTTGTCATGAAGCATTATGAGTGCATTACAATTAACTATAAATGCCCCCATAATGCACTATAGATGTGGTTTTTATAGAAAGTGTAAGATCCGAAAGACTGTTTTTGTTTTGTAGTTGTGTAAATTTGTAAATATAATTTCATTTAGTTAAGTTGTTTGTGTGCAAAGATTTTACAATGATAAATTATTGAAGTATAGTTTATTTTGTTTTAATTGTATGATATAGTACTGTGGAAAGGCGTGTTCTGTCAGACTGCACCTTATATATGCAGGTGTGTGTGTGTGCGTGCGTGCGTGCGTGTGTGTGCGTTCGTGCGTGCGTGCGTGCGTGCGTGTGTCCCATTGTGTGTGGTAAGTGGCAGAGCGACACTGTTTTTTGGCAGTGAAATGTTTGTTTTGAAAGGTTAAACTACTAAATTATGATTAAAGACTGGATTTTTCATTCAACAAAAACATCTTTTGAATTTTGGAAGTGATTACATCTACGTTCTTTCAATAAATGCTTTGCTTTTGGACTTTGAAACAACCGAGTTATTGGAATTACTTCAATCGCACGAGTCAGGAAAACAAATCTACGCCACCACCACTGGAATCTAAGTTTACAGAAAGTGTTATCTATAACTTTGTATTGTTGTTTGAAGTCCAGTTACGACGTTTTACTCTCATACATTCAGGTCGCCCACGAGAAGAACGACACGGTCATCCAGTTTCGGTCTCCAGCAGTAAACGATTCTCTGAACCAGCCCTTTAAAACCTACATCCAGCTGGACAACTGGGTGAAGGAGCTGAAGCCCTTCGAGTACTACCCTGACCCCAGCTTCGACGAGCTGACCAAGAAGGTCATCACTGAGGCCAGCATCATCATCGTCACTGTGAGTGCACGCTGCTCAGGTCCCTTTTTAATGCTGCAGGTGTTGTGTGACAGCAAAGTGTTTCTGAGAATTCAGCCTCTTTGTGTGAAGGAATTAAGACAAATGGTGTTATTATCTGTCTGGAGGATAAAAATGGAAAAGATGCTGAATTGCAGTTGCTGCACCACATTTTCGCTGTTTTCGTTGCTTATGTTATCGATGGGTTTCATTGCATATAAAAATGATGGTGTTTTGGAAGTCAAATGAACTGAGGCAAATGTACATTAGTAGTTGTATTTATTCTAACCCTTATAAACAGATAACAAATATTTATATTCATTTATTAATGTAAATATCCATTGTGACAATTTTTACCTTTTTGTGAATGACTGGGTAATTTTACGTCTTCCGAACTCGAAAAACTCTCTCAATTCTCTCAATCCGAGAATGAAAAATCATTTTTTTGGTTGAACACATACAAGCAAGTAAACATAACTTTGTTTTAAGTGGTCAGAAACCAAAACTATTAAAAACCTTTAGTATACATTCAAATATGTGTAGAATTAATTATTCTCTTATTCGCAACTAAATATGTTTATAAATAAGTTTCAGCATGTCATATTTCTAATATTGGACCTACATTTTTGAAGACCCAAAACTAAAAAAATAGTTTTTAATTAAAATAGAAGAGAACTTTTTTATGTGTTTTATTAAACAAACTTCAAGCCATGTTATAGACAGTACTCAGATAGTAACCGCAAATAAGAAGTCTTTTAAAGTTTCTTTGTGCTGACACTCTTTAGGTAAATTAGTCAGGAAAAGAATCTACAAAAAAAAAAAAGGTCTGAGGCTTTTTCAATTACTCAAGACGCTGTTTTACTTAAGCTAATTTCACCTTTCTTATATTGCAGACTGCATTAGAATAATTGAAAGCATGTCTGATACAGAAGTGTGCTGCAGAATCTCAAAGTGTATATTGCGATGCCAGAACTGTGGGATTGACTGGAGCTGTGCCTACAGTGTCTTAACTAAGAAATGTGCTTACAATGAATATAATCTTAATCTTTCTAATTACTTTTGGCACTCGTAGTGGAACAGTGAAGAGCTGTTATAAACTTTCCATCCAATACTAATGAAAATATGATGGGTCTACTTGATGGTGTATAAATGCAGTAATTAATTTCTCCCACATGGAGTTCAGTCACGACACTTTGAGCATTACAGTGGATCTTCCTCTGCAGGGTCGGGGATTCTCCAAAGCCATGACGGCCAAAGAGGCTCAAGCGTTTGTGGGCGACGTTCCCTGTCTGGTCAACACGCTTCAGGACGACAAACTGTTTCTGGACCCGCCCTCCACCACGCCCAGCGCTCGCTCCAGACGGCACCGCCGAGACACCCGGCCAGAGCTGCTGGACTTAACGGTCAGATCAAACACACAGTGGTGGAGGAAGTACTTTAATTCAGTAAAATGACCAATACAACACTGTTAAAATACTCCATTACAAGTGAAAGTATGCTACTATAATCAGAAAAAATTAGATGTGTAAATAAAGCAGAAAAATGACCTATGAGTGTTATATTACTATGTATTATATCATTAGGTTATTCTTAGTCATGCATTCATGTTAAAGCATGATTTTACTGTTACTGTGAGGTGGAGCTACTTTTTCAGTTTTATATAGGACTAATTTTCATTATGGATTATTCTGATTGTTTTCTCAATTAATCGATTGATTGATTGCTTGGTTTGTTAAAATTACAATTACCCAGACACCTTCACAATACGTGTATTGTGCAACCAATAGTCCAAACTTCAAAATGATTAAAAATGCATTCAATTTATGAAGATGAAAAGCATATCCTCACATTTGAGAAGCTGGAAACATGAAATCTTTTGCATTTATACATAAAAAAAAAATGACTTGACAGATTATCAAAGTCAATTAATTATCTGTAAGTCGACTAATCGTTTCCTGTTCTACTTGTTTATACTGTTAGACAGTTTAATCTAGAATAAAGCATCACATTTTAAAAGCTCTTTATATGTTTTGTATGCACAAATATTCATTTTGTAAAGTAACTGAGGCTGATAAATGTAGTGGAGTAAAGAGAACAATATCTCCCTCTGAAATGTAGTTAAATAGAAGTACACACTGGCATGAAAAGAAAGAAAATACTCAAGTATAAATATGTCAAATTTGTACTTAAATGCAGTGAGTAAATGTACTGACAGACTTGCAGATGAGATCAAGCATGCGTCATGAATCTTTACTGTACTTTTCTAGGCGTGTCTTCTCATCTGAGGACCCCATTCTTTTTCACTGGTTGAACGGGCTTCATGTAGCTACAGGCCCTTTTTATAATTACATTTAATTATAGCCGAGCCACAATTGTGATGAATACTGTAACCTCTCCTCTGGGTAATTCCTCTAAGTGAGCTATTGTTTCATTTCTGTGGATGTGTGCTGCATAAAGAAGTGACACCAATGGACTATCAATAGGCACAGAATACCTACATAGAAAAAGCTTGATTATAAAGTGTCAGACTCAATGCACTTATGCATTCGTTTAGTTAACGCGGGCCCACCGACTGGCACACAGCCCCAGCACTGGAAGGTCCCGCAGCTCCTTTAGCAGGGCTGTGGACAATTATGTAGATTCTCCTCTGTCCCAGTTTCCTCTCCAACGCTGTTGAATCTTTACCATCGACACATACCTGAATAAATGCCTGACTAAAATGTTGAGAGCTTGAGCAGATAATAAGATTCTCTCTCTCTCTCTCTCTCTCTCTCTCTCTCTCTCTCTCTCTGTATTTATCCACAGATCAAGTTTGGAAAAGGGGAGTGGGTAGTCGGCTCGGTGCAATACGAGAAGAAGAATGATTTGTCACTCTACATCATCATCCCTGCTGTCATTGTGCCCATGCTGCTCATCATCGCCATCTCTGTCTACTGCTACAGGTAGGCTGTTTTAGATTAACGTCACATCCACTGCAATCTCCGAACCCATCGGCTATCCACCTGACAACCATTTAGCCTCTGGGGTCAACGGCCAATATTTTTGGGGGATTTTCATTGTAGCTGTATCTGGACAAATTCTTCCTCTTCCGTGCGCCGGCCTGTTTACAGTCAGATTAGCAATTTGAGACACGAGAATGGAGTTGGAGTTGAGAGATGGCACCTTTATAAACAGATATCCACATATGAATGGAGATAAATAATAACAATAAGCTAAATTGTCGTCAGACAGATAGCAGATTGGGTCTGCGATTGCACTACAGCCAGTGCGTTCCACCTTTTTTGCTCACCACATGGACACATTACAATATTTTTAGTGGGGTTTTTCAATTATAACAAACATGACACATTAGTACAATGGACAGTCTTGGCAGCAAATGCAATATACCACCAAATGAGTAGGCATGTAAATAAAATACAGCACTTAAAACAGAGGCAGTAATAACAATATACAGAAATCTTGAAGATTAGATAGTCTGCTTTCCTTTACAATCTTATTTCAGTCGCCCTGCCTCCACCCCAGTCTTCAGCTTTACTGATCACATTTTGTTTCAAAAACACCATGAAGTTACCCCCAAATCTTTTCAAAATCTCCCAACCTTCCTTTAGTAATGTATGTTAGCTTTGCCATTGCATCACATGCTGCTAGCTCCTAAATATATTGATTAATGCTTGGTTTCTTCATGTTTTTCCATTCTTTTGCTATTGCTCTTAGCTTGGAAAAGACACGAGTCTATTAGTGCACGGTCACTCTTCCTAGTAATAAAATCACTTGGGTAAATACCTCAGACGCACAGCTTTCACACGGACTGTTTACCTGCTTGCAACCAAAGCACGCTCAAACATGACCGGTCGGACAAATGGAAACCAGAGCGCTTCCGCTTCCCAAATCTTATCCGCTTGCCTACAGATTCTGTGTTCATATGCAGAATATGTTTATAGAGATTACATACACTGTGATAAAAAAGAAAATAAGTAATCTAATTCTAATGTTTAGAGTAGAGATGATATAGAAACTTCTTGACCCTACAGTTAAATGTCACATAATTATCAGTTTAGGCCCTTTTTTTTTTACACAGTTTTTAGATACATACCCTTTTCTTGCAAAAGAGACTATTTCAAAAACCATCACCCAGCTAACAATAAACTTACAAAGCTGTAATATTTTATGCCAGTGGTTCCCAGCCCCAGTCTGTTGCCTTGTGTTTTGTTGAAATTGGCTTTACTTCCCACTGCTGTTTGTGTACAAATAATAACAATAATTGCAAAATCAATTTTCCTTGAGATCCTTTTTTTCCCCTTTTCCTCTGACCCTGTTAAAACCCAATATGTAGAAAAGTATTAAAGTGCCAAAAACTGGGCTTGCACATTTAATGAAGGGGACATTTCTTATGCTTGGGGTCAATTAGATGTCAGAGAGGTGTAACTCTCCGTTTGACCTCCAATTAACCAACTGTTTAATAAACACAAATAACAGAACAGAAAATAAATAGCCTTATTTTGGGATTTGCGAGGGTAGTGCTGCATAGAAAGTACTGTCAACCTCAATCACAGATATACATACACATTAATTGCATTTACCCAAATCCAAAACAGAACCACTGTGTCATGTTCTAT
>JAOVVB010055221.1:0-14548 GCA_028570985.1 Heterobranchus longifilis
GTTGCACAGGGTGTGTGTGTGTGTGTGTGTGTGGGTGTGTGTGCATGCGTGCGTGCATGTGTGCGTGTGTGTGTGTCCATTAGTCTGGAGACATGGCCAGCCACGGCGAAGGACAAGCCACCAGGGGCCTAACAGCTGGCCTGAATGAGCATTACTATGAGGCGCCTGCTGCATGGGTATGTACGTGGGTGTGCACGCACACACACACACACACACACACACACACAGACAGACACAAACCCCCCCCTCCTCCGTCTTCAGAACCCACAGGGATCATGGGAGGAGATTTGGTGTATAGACTGTATAGATTCCTCAAGTTCCAGCCAAGAAAGAGCCAGACAGACTAAAAGAGAAATGGATTCACTTACTGCATAAACGCTGAACGCAGCTGCTGCAGGAAAAATACAAGCACATGCACACGCACGCGTGCACACGCACACACACACACACAAATCAAATGATGTCACTGAAAGGCTACATGAGAGGAGGGGTTAGACTGTCTAACCATGGCCCAAAATACAACTTTTAAAAGTACATTAACCACCATCAATTACAAATTAAAGCCTCTCTGTGTGCACTTTTTTAGATTATTAACAAAACCTTTGTGGATCAAGAAACATCACCTCGACATTAACATGACTTCTGATATCTCTGCCATGATTACAAGGCTTCAAATATAGATATGCTGCTGGAACACACTACCTCCAATAGTCTTATTAGCTAGTTGTAAATGTTTTTATTAGATCGACAAAAATAGAGAGATGACAGAAAATGAGAGGAGCGAGATGTGGGATAGCGTGCAACAAGGATCCCTGTAGCCGGACTTGAACCGGGAAGGTGGGGCATGGACGCCGCCTTAACGCCTAGACCACCAGGACGCCCCCATGTTCACAGATTTTCCAGTTTTCCCTTTTATGTGCTCTACGGGTATGCAAGTCAAATGGTTTGTTATTTACTTGCCTATGGACACAATGTTAACCGGTGTGCTGTGTTTTCCTGTTTTCTGCATTGTACAGTACATACTGCTACAACAGCACCCGATGACCCTGAATAGAAATGAGCAAATAAAGACAATGAACAAGCGGGGGTGTCATCTTCCTTCATCCCCACATTATAATGTGCCTTGAACATACTTGAAGCTTTGCCAGTCTAGCCTCCAGGCGTCAAACAGGGAAAAATAGTGGGGTGAAGCTTATGAGTAAGAAGAAAAGTCTTGTTGTGCCCATACTGAAACCTATCCAAGCAAGAAGCAACATGCCAGACGTCCCTACATTTTCTGTAATCCAACCCGTCTGGCTGATGACCATAGGTTGGCACTGTTCTCTTGTTGTTGTCTACAAATGGAAGTTGGCTGTAGTAAATATTTGAGACAACGAGGGCAATCAGTAGCCAATCACATGCCAAAACCACCGTCTGTTAAACCCTTACACTGTTTCCAGCTGCTGTTGTTTTCCAGTAGTCCAGTAGTTTTAGGGGGATTTACAGCTAATAGGTTAAGCTTCATACAAAGGCACATTTTCATGAACAAAATGACTGAATAAACAGAGGACTATAAACTACTCCCTTACAAACCTGTAATGATGTAATGTATTGAGAGCCTTGCTGCATGGTTTGCATTAAAAGTTGCAGAACTGAAACTTGCCCAGAATGCATTTGTTTAGAAGCGATATAGTTTCATTAACGCACTCCTTATATGTCAAATTTCCATATGGTTAAAATACCTGTGACATACGATGTGCAACCACCAGAGCCTCTGATGTGGTCTTCCATGCAACATGGATGGGACGGTAAAAAAACGGTGATGAAAGTGGTTTGAGGTTTCCCCTGTGGCCTGCAGCTCTTGACCACTGATGAATTCAAACATGGCGGCCAATTCATTCTGATGAAAAATGCTCACCAGCGAATAAGTCAAAAAAGTTTCTACCGCCTCCAACCATGAGTGCCAATCACATACACACATCAGTGTCGTTCTCTCGCTAAACCCAGGAATGGCACAAAAACAATATTAGTATATGACTTTTGGTGGCTTTTAAATTTGTACTGGATCTAATGGTTTATATTTTAATGATTCAATGACTCATTTTGAATGCGTGTGTATGTGTGCGACTTCCATTTGACCGGTGACAGGTTTTTAAATACGAAGCAGCAACAGTACTAGTTGCACTGGTAATATGACGAATAAGAGCTGATGAGAAAACTGCTGTTACATGAAAGATTGGTCAGATCATCAAGATTCATCAACACTTAGCCTGCATGCCAAGTTAGACAGCACGGGACTGTGCAGCATTGGTACCTGTCTGTGTATTTGTTCACTTAAAAATAAGTTGACTGAGGATGTCCTTTTTTGTTGTTGTGGGATAGCTTATTTCTGAACACTTAACAGGAAATATGCATATTTAAACAGCAAAGTAACACAGAATAAATAAGCTCCAATTACACAGTAGTTACGATCACTATGGGAAATTATACATTAGGTGAATATTCTATACAAAGAGGCTTAATGAGAACACATAACATTTATAAAAGTATTCTTTTTGAATGAAAATGGTATCTAGGTCACAACTGCAATGTGCCCCAGTAAAACCCCATACATAAATGTAACCACCAGGGGGCAAATTTCCCTTTAACCACAGCAATTTCACTAAGTTACCTCCTAATCAGACAATATTATTGTGATCCTCTTTCCTTTGAACCCTCTAACCTCCAAACCCCACTCTGCTTTCCTCTTTCCTCAGTCAGCCCTTTTCAGGGAATGTCAGGAAAACAAATGAAAGGCATCGTTCCTTTGTTGAATACTTTTTACACAGCAATTCCACTTCCTGCATGCTAAAATTAAGGGAGGAAGGAGGGAGGCGCATATTTCACGGAACAAATTTCACTTTACTGAGTGTAATAACCAGAACAATCTCTGAATAAAGCAAAGCTAATGTGGAGAGTAATCACGGTTACACCATCTTTGTTGTAATTATTCTATTTCAGTTAAATTACATTCCCCAAATGGCACTGGTGTGGCAGGGGCAAGCTGCAGTCAAACGTGTACAGATATAGTAATAATGGATGCCTACTAAACTGTTTAGTTTAGTTTAGTTTAGTTTATTAGGATCCCCATTATCTACAACATTACAGCAGCTATTCTTCCTGGGGTCCACAAACAGACTTTACACAGTGACAATACAACATTACATCACAACCATTAAAATTACAGACAAAAAACAGGACACACAGAGCAGACCAGCTCCTGACAGCTCAATATTAGAACATTTGAAATGATCCATTACATTCCAGTGTCCCCGACACATTATAAATCCTAATACGGTCTGTATCACTCCAGTATGCAATAAAATAATCAGCACATCTGAAATAGTCCATCTAACTTCAGTGTTCCCAGCACACTGCTAATCATAAAATGGTCCGTTTCACTTAGTAATACAATAATCAAAGTACATGAAAATAATTAATTTCAATCCAGTACCATCCACACCTTGTAAATCATAATATGGTCATGAAAATAGTCTGTTTCACTACACAGACTCAGACAGACCCTGCACAACCATCAAACACGTCTCTCGTCAAAAGATGCTGTAACTGTAAAACTAATGGCAATTTCTAGTCGATATAAGTGGCTGATCAGCAATGACCACAGCTTAAACATGCATTTTTTTTAATCTAAAAGTAAACATTATACACATGAGAAAGTTAGACTAGAAAGAAGTGATCAAGTACAGTCTTCTGTTGTGCTCAGACCTGTTTCTTAAACAGGCCTGGTAACTGCAGCTTGTAATCTAGTCCGTGTTTCATCAGGTTTCACTGTCAACTTAAGGAGGTACTCAGTTATCTCAGCAACACACAGAAAATAAATGCTGGAAATACAATGTGTCAGTTATGGTTCCAGATATTTACTATACCCTGCTCAATACTTGTGATCCGTGCTAGCTAGCCAGTGAGATCATACCTCCCCACTGTACAGTACACAGAGGTGCGAAAAGCAGAGACAGGTCTTTGCTTGCCCTCCACTGCCTCCGTGTCTCTCACAGGCAGCTGCATGCAGAGGTCTGAACCTGCCTGCTGAGAAGCAGCATGGCGCTGGCTAGCCCAGTGTTAACTAGCTGGGGCTCACCAGGAAGAAAAAAAACACATAGATGTAAAATCATGTGTTGATATTGCCCTCCTCTTGCACCATGACTCACACCCCCTCTCATCTAACCTGCCCATCACAGGAGGAAAGGGGCAGAAAAGGAAAACAAGTACGCCCCATGTCACTGACCCTTTGCCAAATTCGATCCATTTACCGGCAAAGGCTTTCATTCTGTTTTTCTGACCTTCCCTGTCCTGTCCCCCTCTGTGTTATGCAAGACTTTTAGAGTCAGTGGAAAGTATTCCTGCCGAGGCATTCGCAGCCCTACAGACACATTTGGTAAACTTATCAGTTAGCTGGATGTATGGCATGCATCTAGTTCAATGGCGAGTGAGCATTTTAACACAGTTTAGCTGTATCTTTCGACTGATAGATTCATTTTTCTGAACTGGAACTTCTGAACATTGGTCTGAAATTCTGTTCTGCATTGACAAATATAGTTTTTGTTCACCTCAGCAATACTTTCTTTCCACTGATGTCTTGAGATAGAAATGTTATGATCCACCTATAGATTTTGTCATTGTATTGTCCCCCACTGAGTATATACTAATCATCAGAGACAGTTAAAATCATTTTTTTTTTTTTTTGACTTATGGTAGAGAACAGACCTCCCTGTACCTTGGTTATATTGTGTTGTGCTATTCTGGGCAATGAATTAAGACGTAAACCACCCCGAAGGCACATCCATAAGCCAAGAGTAGTAAATAGTGAAGTGAAGTAGCTGATGCTGTCAGCACTATGGGTTATGATTGAAGCTACAGAAGTCTGCTTTCTGAGCACTACCATGCTTGCTTTAAAAATTGTCATTTGATGGGGGTATTAGAAAGAACCAACCAGGAAACAGATGCACTGCTTTATATGGTCATGGATTAAAAGATGCACAAGACCGAGAAGAAACATCACCAGGTAAGACATTTATCTCAAGTGTGATACAGTGGATATTGAGTCATTGCTTTGCCAAGTATGGTGAGACTCTGTGCCAGCAGCATGCTATTATCCCCCAGAGGCATAAGAGGCTCCATGAGGGGTGCAGGATGGGTGTGATTTACTCATTCAGGCAGGCCCATGTTTCAGGTGTATCTGTGGCTACTGTCCAAAATCATTCACTCATCCACTAACAATTTCAGGTATTCCTTTATCTGGCAGCCAACTTGCCTTTTTCTCCTGTTCGTGCAATGCATGATGGTAGTTAGCTCACTATAGTGTAAATGGTAATAATCATAGATGTAGATTCCAGGGGGGACGCAGGGGACACGTCCCCGTCAATATGTATAACGTGCATTTCAACCCCCCCCCCCCAAATAAAAACATGAATGTAGCAGGGGACTTATTTTGATGGAATTAGAGACATTTCCATTAGACACCTTATCTCATAACAAAGGTTCTCATAAGTTTAGTAATTTAGTAATTATGAGATTTCGTAATCACAAGTTTTTTTTCCTCATAATTACGAGATATGAGATATTTTCCCATAATTATGTCAATTCTTATTTTTATTTTGTGAATGCAATGTGCTTCCGTACAAACCCCCCCATTTCATATGCATCTCCCCCAATGTTGAAATGAAACCTACGCCCTTGTTAATAATAGCGCTTTTCTAGTCCAGAGACCGCTCAAAAGCACTTTACGAGACATGCCAACGTTCACCCATTCTGACACACACTCACATACAAAGAGGCTGCAATGCCAGGTGCCAACCTGCTCATCAGGAGCGGCTTTTGATGGAACTTGTTATGGGCAATTTTCACTATTCTCTGACATTCTATTGACAAGACGATGATTTATTGGGAAAACAATCAGATTAATCGATAATGCAAATAATTGTTAGTTGCAGCCTGAATTTCGGACACAGCCTATATGTTCACTGCCACATCCAGAATATCTTATTGCACTTTGTAGCACACACTACACACCATCCTGTACAAACACAGGAGGAGGAGGCACTGTTGAGCTCTGACAAAACTTCCTTTACATCATAGATGTGGAGATATTCTTGATGGTTTCTGACTTCTTCTCGATCTTTTCCTCAGTCAAGGTAAGCTTAGTAAGGGCAGGGGTAAACGGGGATGAGGACACACTCGTCTTTTACAGTGTTCCCTATGCTTAAAGCTGTCCTGTAGCATCCTCTGTCCTTATCATCACACAGCCTTAGTGCACTTTCCCCAGACAAGACTGTAACTCTGTGATGGGAAGTTAGACATTAATTGTTTAAGTCTGGAACACAAGACTTTGCAATCTTACTTACGTCTCAGTATTATGAAACTCTTGTTTGTTAAATTGGATTCAGAGAAGTCTGACAGTAGAAACAAATGTCAGAAATACAAAAACAAGTAGAAGGGCCAGATGCTGTTGACTGTTTCTGTGTCACAAACAGATGGCTGGGAAAATCTCCGACCACAGGATCAATATCCTAAGCTAATATACATGCACCGATATCAATATCAGTGAGTAACTCAAACATGTTAAAAAAAACTATCTCTTACACCCCTAAGGGATATCTCAAAGCTCCACAATCTGTTTGCTATTTTATATTTTGGATTGTCAAAAATATTTCTCAGCTCACATTTATTCAAAGTAATGCCAAAATTCTTGTTATAGAATAATTTCATACATCTAAACTTATAGAATACTACTGTCTTTATTGTCAGTTGAGTTTTGGAAATTATAAAATACTGAGACCCTAAAAGTGACCAAAGCCTTTTTTTAAACTTGCTTTTTTTATATTCAGTGGCAAGCGTTGCTTTTCTTGTTAAATAAACATACACTAAATTACATCATACTTCTGTTTACATTTACTCTAATATCAGCAAATACCAATCAAGTGGAGGTGGTATTTTTAACAGCATGCCTTTTAAAATAACAGGCTTTACAGATTAGATAGATTTGGTGTTTAGTTACTTTTAGCTAGCACCAGAAACGAGTCAGTCTGTCAGTGTGTCACATATCCTTGATTACACTTGCTTGCATAACCTGGAGGAGAGAAAGTATTTATTTCATAGCATGCAATAATACATTCTAACTGCTTATAATCAAACTTAACACACTTTTATAAGCAGCTCACAAAGCCACTCTTTGCCATCAAATTTGACATAGGGTGACCCTAGAGATGGTATAATGAATCTGTGCTATTGATTGGTCACTTGTTTGGTCTTTGGCTACGGTTACACTTGTCTTTTCAATGTGATTTTCAGATGCGCCATATCAGAAGTCAGATGTGTCCGCATGTGTGTGTCCACATTTGACACTTTAATGCGACCTGCCTCGTCGGATAGTGATCAGATATATTTCCACAAGGATATTCCCTGCAATAGAAGGATCGAAAAGTACACTTGGTGCACAAGAGAGCCTTCTTCTTTTCTTTATATTTTGTTTATTTTGTAATGAGAGACACACTGTGTGCTCCAGCAGCTGACAATTCTCTGCTAATTCGGTGATAAACATATTTCATTTCCTATATATTATTCACGATAAAAGTTGCCTGTTATTTTGTTATTTATAAGCTTTTATTGTGAAGCAGCAAAATCAGGAAATGTCTGGTTTTTTTTAATTATTAGTAGTAGCAGAGTAGCCTAAACAGGGACGCATAGTAGAGATACTCGTCATGCAGACCTATGTTTGATAAATTGTCTGGATTGTGCCAAGATTTCTGTCCACACACACCTGTGAAATCCCATCAGAATGCGATCCTGACCACTTCGGGATGTGGTCTGGGTCATCAGATCGCAATGGGAGCAAGATCCGATCTGGAACTGTCCAGACCTGACAGTTAATGCGTCCTGGCGTGATCAATTGATAAAGGTTGAAATTGCATTGAAATGACAAGTGTAACCGAGCCCTTTGTTGTGATCGGTTGTCTGTCACTTGACCAATATAGAGTGCGATTCGTTTAGTAAAATTACACAACAACTCATGACTTTAATCAAGGACATGTGTGGTAAACTGCAACTGCTATGGTGTTATATTTGCTCACTTGGTATCTCTGGCATAGTAAACTGATAAACAAATGAGTTACACTCAATGAGACGGCGCAGTGAGGGCCATACAGACTCTGTAGTAGTGTTCTCTACTGGTACATCCACTGTCACATTGTTTGAAATGTTTTGAACTCACTGACACATAGACAGACTTACTAGTTTCTGGTACTAGCTTGCTTGTATTATGTGGTAAGTTTGATTATAAGCAGTTAAAATGTATTATTGCATGCTATGAAATAAACACTTTCCTCCAGGTTACGCAAGCAAGTCTTTTATTCAGCTGGCAAGCTGCATTCTCGATGATGCAACCACAGCACTGTTGAAGCTATCTGTACACTCTTGCAATTTCTAATTATGTCTCATAACATCTTCTGCATCTTGGATACTTGCTCTTTCACAACAGTGAATTCCATTCACTTTTTTTCCCTATACGTACAACGATCAAGCCAGTCTACTCGTTTTCATTATCTAATTTACTTTGTTGAAAAGTAATGTGGCAGACGGACTACGGGATGCACAAGATCCTTGACCTGTGGGGGCATATGATGATGCTCGAAAGGATACAATGCTAATCCCCGACATTGTCATTAAAGTACTTTATACCACTAAGCAAATTGATAACAGTTGGACAAACAAATGTGCTGTCAATAAATGACCTAACAAGGGTTTTATCAGATCATATGTGTTCTTACCGTGCACAGCAAAAACGTTACAGGGCTGGGTCCCATGGCGCGACGACTCTCTCCTTCCACCCTTGATGAAGGCCGGCAGACTAGGTCTCCTCTGGTCCCCTACAAACTTCCCCGGCTGCTGCCCCATAAGGGCAGGGTGCCAGGCCGCAGCCGGGACTCTCCAAGCTGGACTCAGTTGCTCACAGTCCAACAGTTGGCCACCAGGCAGGGAGGGGATCGGGAGACGACAGGAACCCCTTTCCCTGGCTCAGTCTGTCCTCTCCTGGAGTAGGGGTGATGCAGGTCACCTATGCAGATCCGTATTGCTCCAGTATGTCTCTGTTTATCACGCATTAATGGATCCTGAGTGCTTCAGAGGTCAAAGAAAAGCATTTCAAAGCAATCTAGAGGGGGACAAAGAACCAATCAAGAATCATTGATTATTTCACTAAGAGCGAAACTGCATTAAAATACCTTAAGAATTAGACAAATGACCTTGGTTTAAATGTATACTGCAAACAACACCCTCAGAATAGCATAGTAGATATTAATTAAACATGTGCATTCTAGGATTGAAATAAACATTACAACTAATTCAAGCAAATTTGTCAGATAAGTTTCTGTGCCAAATAACTCACTAAGTACTAAACTTGCTAAAACTATGCTCTTGGCTTATTTTTAACTGTCCTACTTCAACTATGTTGTCACTACAGCTACATTACCTGTCATTTCCCTCTGTTTTATCTAGGATGTACGCCCACTGAATTTCCTCTTTCGAAAACCAGTCAAGCTCTTCAAAATGACAAGCTAACATCAGTAAACCTCAGTATACTGCAAGCTACTCACATGACACATTAGTGTTGATAGGCGACAACAACAAAGCGTTCGACACAAAAATAATCAGCAAAATATTGAGGACATAGAAAATTGTAAAACAAAAACACCACTGAAATATACAGCAGAGCATTAAAACATTTTAAACAGTCATTTTTGCAGAGCCATAACACATGGGCATAAATTACCCATTAAGATCTACCTAATCAAAAACAAATAATCCTTTAGAATAGAAAATAATATACAGAGGCATTGATTGGCATGCAGATGAAAGATTAAATAGGATGTACAACTCTAGTTGCTAGTTTTTAAAATTCATGTTTCACTTCATAATAAATAATGTTCATTATGTAATGTGTTATGTATTGTATGCATCAGCTAATGGGGATGCTTCAAATAAACAAATGAATACACATTAAATATTGTTATCCTTAATCCTATTGTGCTTGTGCAACTTATTTTTTTACAACAGCATGTCAAAAATATTAAAGGTCCCAGATCTCCCATGTCTTTTTTTAAAATTATAAAGTAGGCCTAGGTACTATATAAATACTTTTAAAGTATTAAAATGGTCAATCCATTGCAATTCCGTATTCAAAATGCAATTCCGTATTCAGAAACTGTGCCTTTAAATGAGATGTCAGGACTTTAATAAGGTTGTGATGTCACAACTATACTGTATAGAGGTAGAAAGTGCCGCTACAGTGCTGTTACAGTCATTCCCTGGCTGCAATGACAGTGCAGAGACACACAGAGCGCAGATGCAGAAGACCTGGAAACACTGAGCAATCAGATCAGACTGGGCTTTTTCGGGAGGGGGATTTAAAGAGACAGGTGCTAAAACAGAGCGTTTCAGACAGAGCGTGAATACAGGTATATTCAGACAGACAGTATGAGAAAAATACCGTTTTTTGGGGTTTTTTTTAAGTATGAACTTGAAAATGAGCATAATATGGGACCTTTAAGTATAGCCTCACAGAGCCACATGTCTGTAGATTATTTTTAGTCGTTTTGAAATAAAGCTGACTGTGTTTTTAGAGTTTTTTAAGTCAGTTCATAAAGAGAACTCAAGGATGGGCAGGACAAAAAGACAGAGCCTTCAACTGATTTTGAGCCTAATTGTTAACGTGGCTAACACAAAATGGTTTCATTAGCAAAGACCGCAGCTCACCAGTATGTGACTAAAGGTTTAATAATATGAGTCAAGTATGAGGAGTGTCTCAGGTGTTGTGTCAGTTCTACACAGGCCCAGCTGGTGCCTGCAGAGACACGCAGGTTTGATAAGAGAGAGGAAGAAAGGAGGGATGAGAGAAATGAGTGTGCACAGGGATGAGGCAGGCAGGTAAATGCATGGGAAAGGGTAAGTAAAGTGAGGGAGGGTTGAGAAATCAGAGACAGAGGATGAGTTAACCAGATTTAAATAGGTGCGGCCTTGCTCTGGAAATTACGTTAACTAGCTGACTTCATTAAGGTAAAGACCAACTGTGTTCACTGTCACACGCTTTTCCTGATTATACTTTTAAAAAAGAAAATCAATGCATTCTCTGTCTGGTGCATTCAGAATAAAACAATTTATTCATTAAAAACATATAAAAATGACAAAAACAACCAGGTGGCAAGATATAAAAATTTCCAGTTTGTACAAAACTTCCAAAACCATCAGCAGAAATGCATACTCACTCCATATGAAGACTTTCATCTGGGTTATTTTAAAAGTAAATATAATACAAATCTTAGCTACAAAGATATTCTTTAAATCTCTGTTTGTCAGGTGACGTAATAAAAACAGCTTTTTTTTTCAGTAAAAAAACAAACAAAAAAAGTAGGCTAATGGGCACAAATTACAGACTTCACAGCAATTCAAATACAGAATCAGAAGTCGATGAAATATTCACAGTGTTGCCTTCACATCAATGAAGTGAATTGTAAACATTGTTGCATATCATAACTCACCTTCATAAATATACAGAAATACTCATCATGTGAGCAAAACGTATGTAAAGAAGAAAAAAAAAAAAAACAGTACAACTTTTCAATCATTTTTAAACCTCTGATCAGTTTTGTTTTCAAACCTTTCGTAGTTAATCAACTAGTGCGTGCTTGGTACATTAACAAAAATAAGGCAAAAATAATTTTCCCTGTGTTTCTTATCAAGTTTTACCGTATCTGTCATTTAATCACAGAGGCGAGGTTTGGAGTAAAGTAGCATTTTCTCATCTGATGAAATGATGACGTGGAATATACAATACAGCAGGGTTCATTCACATTAAGGTACATATAAACATTTGTACACTTTGAACAAATACTGGGAGGCTATTAGAAGTGATTTGATTCATAAAGTCTCAACAGGGGAACATTATTATGAAAGATAATATAAAACAGGACATGAATTCAGGGAACCATCAGGAAAACCACAAACAGTGGCAAATAACAACTTCTTTTAAATACAGAAAAGTTTTGTTTGGAGTAACAACGTTAGATATCGTTAACTGATCCAAGATTGTGTACCAAAGTATAAAAATCAGTCAAATCATGCGCTCTTTAAGTACTATTATTTAAGTACTTTTATCATATTCAGAGGGAGATGGTGGTGGAAATGCTCCGAGCACTGTTTGATTGGTAACATTACAGATAAAGACATTTCCACAAACAGATGTTATCTTGGACACAGACCTACATAATTGTCATTAGCATCCCTTTATAATTAAAGGGAAGTATTTGTTGCGATAGACATAAACTTGAAATACATTATGTAGCATGCTGCTGCTTTTATAAAGCAGGTAAACCTGTCTGAGTCGAGGGTCAGCATTTCATTTCTCAAAGGGGCCCTGTGTGCCTGATTGTCAAGGTTTGAAAAAAAAAAGAAATCCCAAAATACAGTTGCACGAGCTTCTTAGAAAAATAAATAATCCCTTCTCAGCTTCATTATGCAAAGCACAATGAAACAAGTACAAGAAAAAGAATCTGTCATCTGATAACTGAGGAGTTACAGTCTGTCACAGCTGACGGCATACAGCATATGGCGCTGTCTGTTAAATTGCTTTACTTTAGTCTGCTGTAACGGAGGATAATACCAACTTTAAACAAAGAGAAAGCTCCAGTGAGATGTGACAGTGTCCAGGATCACAGTGCTGTCGTCTGTTCATTAAAACTGCTATTTGGTATCTGTCTTAGATATATCTGTGGAAGACAAAGACAGAGAGCAGTTAGAGAACAGTCCTTAAAGGGACAGGGTTAAAACATTTCAACTATAAATCACAGACTGTATGAAAGTGGACGTAGCCTCCGGGGCCTGCAAAGTGAAGTGCATTAAACCTGCATTCTTTCTAATGACCAGCAGGGGGCGACTCTGTGGCTGCAAAAAGAAGTCAGATTGTATAGAAGTCAAATAGAGAAAATGAGTCTACTTCTCACTACCTCAGTAAACAGTTTCATACTGAGTTTATGGTCTCAATTGCTAGTTTCAAGTCTTCTTCAATAAAGCATGATATTCATTTAGTAAATTATGGTCACATTTAGAGTAAAACAGACGATAAAGTACATTAAGTACATTTTGTTTTAAGCCTGTTTTTTGCTAGCCAAAATGAGCATCCCAATTGATACACAGTTAACGTGAATTACGGATGCATCTTGCTAACCAAACTTAGCGTCAGCTATCCTAACGGTACCTGGCCCCACCGGGCTGGTATCTCCAGCTTCACCCTCTCAGCTGAATATGGTCACTTCTGGCTCCAAAAAAACCAATACGCAAGATGCCGTGCCTTCGAAACGGTAGTCCACAAACCAATGGGTGACATCACGGTGGCTACGTTCACTTCTTTTATACAGTCCATGCTATAAATTGAGCAGCATAGGTTTTTGGCATGCACAAATTCACTGCACATGGATGATACAGTAGCAGGCAAGAAAAGGACGCAGGCAGGCGAGCAGTGAGAGGTGGAAAAAAGAGGGAAGAGGAGAGAGGGCAGGCAGAATAACGGACCGGGTTAAGCTGCTAGAGCAGCGCGGAGCCGGAGTCAGAGTCTGAATCGTGGCCAGGGGTGCGACAGGGCTCTCGGGAACAGATGGATTCCTGAGCCTGCCTGTACTCTTGGTACTCCTGGCGGAGAGCGTTGAAGCGCTCCTCACTTAGGGAGCGGCTGTACTGGCAGCGAGGCGGGTTGGAAACTGGCGGGCTGACTGAGGGACACGGGCCTGGGGAGGGCATGGATGGATGGGCACGTCATGGGACAAGCACACAATAATCACAGCACGAGGGCACAGGGTGAACACATGCAGCACCATCACATCAAGCTTTACACTCACAACGACACATGCAACATCAAGAACGAAATGAGAGAGTAGGAAAAAAAAATGATCACCTTCCTGTCGCTGGTCCTGGAGGCCGCCAGCTTGATCATATCTGAGCTCCGACCTGCTTCTCCGAAAACCCATTTGCGACTGATCAAACCTCATGGCCTCCAGGACCTCCGAGTCCACGCACGCATCAGCAGAGTCCCACTCATAACTCTCATCTACTGATGTGTTCCTTCTAATGAGATACACAAAACAAGCGGTCAGATAACAGTTATCACAAACAAAAACAGATTAAAGGTTCCATATTGTAAAAGTGAGATTTCCATGTCTTTTTTTAATTATAAGCAGGTCTATGTGCAAGTTGTGAATGTGAAAGTATCAAAATGCTCAATCCAAGGAGAGATGCAGACAGCCCGTATTCAGAAACTGCCTGTAAACGAGCTGTCAGGACTTCCGTGAAGTTGTGCTGTCACAAATATACTATATATACTCTATTTCCTCAAATAGTGACCGAGGCCATTATTTACCTCAACTGCAGAAGGTACCAGGCTTTTTTTTTTTTTTGAAGCAGGCTTGTAAGGCAGGCCTTTATTATTAAGTAATTAAGTAATCCAGAACAACAAGGTGTTGAAAATAGC
>JAOVVB010055228.1:0-14547 GCA_028570985.1 Heterobranchus longifilis
GGTGTGTGTGTGTGTGTGTGTGTGTGTGTGTGTGTGTGTGTGTGTGTGTGGTGGGGGGGTCTTGTGGAACCAGCCTGAGTCTTATATGAGCTGTGTTTTATTATGACTGGCTGAAAGGCCACTGATCTACAGTTGTACAAGAAAAGATTTGGAGGAGAAGAAAAAAAGAAAAAAGAAAAAAAAACACTGTAAAAATATCCTGTCTGAGAGAGAGAGTGAGGGGGAGAACGAAAGAAAGAGAGAAAATAAATGTCTAGAAGGGATACTTTCTTCTTCCTCCAAATTTATTATGACTACAGAGTGAAAATATCAAGCGCAAAAGATGGAGGGATTTCTACTTTTAAATTGTCTTCATCTGTGTGTGTGTGTGTGTGTGTGTGTTTCGATGCTTCAGATCCAGCTGTATAAATAGACACACACACCTCTTTCTGATTTGTCTCCTAATGCACACCACTGCTCCATCTCCCTCTTGAATTATCCCAAACCTTTTCCAGCGTGCGTGCGTGCGTGCGTGCGTGCGTGCGTGCGACAGATTGGCAGACAGTTGAAGGCACTTGTGGTTGTGGTTGTTAGGGCGTCGGGTCGTGGTTGAGGTGAGGGTACTGTACTGTGTGTGTCTGTGTGCGCGTGCGCGCGTGCGACTCCGATGCGGACTGTTGTGGTTGTGGTAATTGTCTCTGATGCGAGGCAGCATTTATGGGTAACGACCCAGCCCTCTCTCTCTCTCCATCCAGTGACTAATTACCTGACTCCCCGTGGATTTGTTTCCTCCTTCCCCTACAACTGTTCGGGTTGTTCCACTAAATGAGAGCATGCTGATAAGTGGAAATACATTCAAACAGAGCCAAACTGAGCGGAGCCCGTTCCCTCAGTTCGCTAAAACCGTAACAGGATGGGATTGAACATTTGAGCTCGCTCTTTGTCCCGTCTGAGAAGTGGAATTAAGGTTTTTACTCCTTGTTCCAAACTGCGTCCCCATGTGATGCTTTTGAATGTGATTGGTGAAATCTTTACCAGCAGATTTAAGTAAAAAATGAAGAGACATGTTGAAAACACAAGAGTGTGTTGAAAATCAACAAAAATGCGATTGTTTCCAACACGTTTCAAGTTTCCGCTGCTTTTCCTCTCTGTCGTTCGGACTGATCACAGGTTTTTAGAAAACCTGGACGTAGCATCTGCAGGGAAGCTCCGTGTTGGGGTTACAGCTAGAAGGTAACCCTAGATTTACGAAAACTGGCGAAAACGGGCAAAAACTCTTGCGAGACTCATTTCCCAACAACCTAACTCTAACAATGCCATTCAAGGTTAATGCCTATCCTTACCAATCTTGCAAATCTAGGGTTACCTTCTAGCCTCTACACATATTGAGGCTTGTATAGTTTTAGACTAATGATGTCATTGATGACATCCGAAGCCTCGATGCCCGTCTGTACCACGTGACAGGTTTAGAAAGTGGTTCAGATCTTGGGATCCCCCTCAAAATGTTCAGGAGTGATTGTGTTAGGTGAGTGTCGGTAATGTTTCTGAATAAAAAAAACAAATAAAGTCTCCCCTCTACATCATTTTCCTATTACACAAACAAATGTACTGCCCTCTGCCGCATTAAAATACTGCCACTTTCCTGTTTTAGAACACTAATATTGCCCCTCCTGTCATTATTATGATACAATTATTGACCAAATGATTGATTTACACACATTTGTTACATTACTCACGAGACAATTATGCACTATATTGATATAAATGGATTAAATTAAATGATTCATTGCTGACAGTCATCTGCCTGTTAAACACTCTTTGACCAACAGGTGGTTTTGTGTGCACATGAAGTCTCGAGTAATCAACCTTTTGGGCTTCATCTCGCCATCACTAGTTACAGCTCGCCGACATCTTTGACAGTAACGTTCAAACCAGAAAGTCAGAATCTGGGTAATGTGCACTATAGTTGTGGTGGTGGGACAAGAAAAGTCTGTACAACTTGTGTGACATTTAGTTTTCTGTCTTCGTTTCAAACTTGCTTCGACCTGCACATCGACCTGCTTGATGTGCAGGTCCGCCATCGTAAAACCAAAATTCCAGGTTAAGCAGCAACCAAACACACATCTAAGCAGGCGTTCAGACCAAAAACTCTCCTGTGCTAAAACAACGTGAGGGGCTGATATCCAGGAGGCCACAGCAATAGATCCAAACATTTGATGGTTTTTCAGATGCCAAAGCACTGCGCCATGGTTTACAAGTCTGGACAGTTATTACAGCTGCAATGTTTTACAATAATCATGAGGCAAACAGTAAAAATATGGCATTCAAGTTAGAAAGTAATCTTCCCTGCAGCACCAGACAGATGATATCACATTGAGGTGAGAAAAGTTGAGTCTGGTTCAACTTTTTTGCCAGACAACCCTCCATTTTTTGCCAAAGCCCCTCTGCATTTGTAGACTGGCTTTATTCAAATGAATTAGGGGGCAGTCTATTTGAATGTGGCCTGACAATTAAAGCAAAAGTACACTACCTATAAAATATCCTTAATATCAAAGTAATTTTCTAAATCTCCACCAAAACAGAATTCATGTAAAATCAGCAAAACCCCCACTTCAAGTTTTGTAACCCTGATTATCATTTGGTGCTAATGCTGACCAAAACTGGCACCAAAACAACAGTTTCAGGTGAAAATCATCAACAATGAGAATGTCAGTCACATGTCTCAGGCCCCAGTTTTTACCCATTCAGATCAGCATTGAGAAAAAAAAAGTCACCTTGAAGCTTTTTCCTGATCATAATTTTAAAAGAAAAAAAAAAAATCAGATATGTGTGTCAGATGTGAGGAGAAAAAATGATCAGAAATGGGACACTTTGAGCTGCAGTGTGAATGTAGCTTGAAGGGATTAATTTCTCTAGGGCAGGTCATGAAATTTCATTTTTTCACAGCACTATTCTGTAATAGTAATACCATCCAGATCTTCTGTGTCTGACGTTTTGCCTGCTAACGGGAGCCAAATCCTACCTCAAACTGCTGCTGGGTCCTTGGTCCTGAAATGTTTATATTTAAGTGATATTAAAGGTCCCATATTACGCTAATTTTCAGGTTTCTGTGCCAGTCTCTTTAAGCCCCACTTATGAAAAAGCCCAGTCTGCTCTGGGTCTTCCGCTCCTTCGCTCTCTGCGTCTCTGCACCATCATTGCAGCCGAGGAATGACTGTAACGGCACTGTAGCTGCACTTTCTACCTATATATAGTATAGTTGTGACATCACAACTTCACGGAAGTCCTGACGGCTTGTTTAAAGGCACAGTTTCTGAATACGGGCTGTGTGCATTTCTCTGTGAATTGAGCGTTTTGATACTTTCACAGTATTTATATAGCAACTGTACCTGCTTTATAATAAAAAAAATACATGAAATCTCACTTTTAAGTGCTTTAAACGTGAGTCTAAACATACTTATTCCTATTTTAAACCATGGTTTTATCTGTTCACAAGAAGGTAATTGGTTTCTTTCTTTACTAATATCTTTGGCCGTAGCGTGGGGAAAGACAGCAGCCCTCTGTCTGATGAAAAGCAGACGATTCAAACCTCTCTGTTCGCCATGCTGAAAGACTTTCTCAAGTCTCCTACAACGGAGGAGCTTCACAGTGTCCTCGCCTACATTCTGACTGTTGGAGAGGAGAAGCAGGTAACGCTCACACGTTTCATCTGTTTTTCTTTAGGGAGTTTCACTTTGTTATCATTTGACCTTTTCAACATGATTTTTCACTTCCAATCCTCAAATGAACCCTTCTCTATCATCCAATCCACCTTTTTTATTCTCGTGTTTTGGCAGCTCCGTACTTTCAAACTCCTCTTGCGACCACTTAAAAATTTACCCTCCCTAAATCCACATTTCTTGGTATTTTATCCTCCTCTTTCACCACTTTCCTCTGTCCTCATGATCCTCTCCTCTCCCTCACTCAGGCGGTGAGGGCCTTGGATGTGCTGTATGAACTCTTGAGGAGCAGCCCTCCCCGTGAGCAGGTGCAGGCCGTGCTGCTGGAGTGGGGCGTGGAGCAGCTGTACTGCTTGCTGCTCACTCCGAGCTTCGGAGACGAGGCCAGAGAGAGAGTCTTCAGGGTGAGAACGACTGACTTGACCTCTTCTTAAAACACCTCAGCTTATCGCTTGACAGATTTTTGTCTTTTACTGCAAACTCCCATGTGATATATTGTCAAAACTCTTGCACAATTTCCCTTCGGTGTTGCAGGTTTTATACAAAATCCTGAAAAGCGAGCGAGTGTCTGAGCGCAACAAGCAGCGCATTAAGCTGAAGGATTTTGGATATCTCGGCCTGGTTTGTTTCCTTGATGAAATCCCCGTAACCATGACCACCGTGCGGTGTCTGTACGAGCAGGTCCTTGCTACAGGTAATGCAGAAACAGCTCTGTGCTCTGGAGTCTCGTGAGCTAGAAATGGACGACAAAAGAGACATTTATAAATGTTACAGCAGCTGAACATTTGCTTTGCTGAAGTATTTCTCAATAACATTAAATAAGCAAAAGTTCAAGATAGAAGTCAAAGAGTTTAATGCTCAAAAACTCTTCTGCTTCATCAGGACTGGGTGGTTTTATTGACAGTTGTGTTTCCCTGGAAACAAAAGCAAATCACCCAAAAGCTGTTATCTGGGTCTGATTCTAATGATTATATCTGTGAAATTTGTTCACACTTAATTTCCATGAATTCATAATTAAATTCCACGATTAATTTCCTGAGAATGAACAATGCAATCTGGGACTTATTATATGTTAATTACACACCATGCTCAAATGTAACACTTTGAATGAATTGCCTCTACAAATGCTAAGTTAGCATAACCTAGCTGAACATTCAACAACTTGAAATTTGTTAACAGAAAAAAAACACATAAATACAAGAGTAAAAGGTGAACACATGAAGTACAAGTTACAATATTAGTGAGAGAGAAAGAAAGAAAGAAAGAAAGAAAGAAAGAAAGAAAGAAAGAAAGAAAGAAAGAAAAAGAAAGAAAGAAAGAAAGGAAAAAGGGGGAGGGAGAAACACGCATGGTTAAAACAAACATGAATCAAACGAACAAACACCACAACACACTACTGCTGCCAGTCGCCAGTCGCTTGGATTTAATTGAGCAGTTCTTTCAAGAAAAATGATCTTGGGAATCAACAGCTGCTTATAAACTCAACACAACAACTAAACTAATTTGAATAACAGATTCATGACTTTGTCTTGATTTTCCCGTTTGTTATTATAAAGCTAGACTACATAGTTCTTCGAGAGGATCTCGGTTGAAGTTATAAGAAGTGTTACCTTTTCATTCTGATTGGTGAATATGTTGGAAAATGACCTTTCAAACTGATGAAAAATCACAAATACAGATGACCAGAATTGTTCTAATTTTGGAAGATAATGAGTGAGTTTATTAAGGATCCCAGTATTTATAGCAGAAAAGCTGATTAAAAAAAATGTTTCCCAAAATGAAATAAAACTTTGCTGCTGCACCACAGATGCGACCCCTAACTTCAGAGACCTCCTGGCTGTGGTCTGTCTGTCCCATCGAGCTGAGCTCACTGTCCGCTTAGACGTCTGCCGCAAGGTCAGTCGCGTGATTTATCCTCTGCTAAAACTGCCGCAGTCATCCTTTTGAGTGTGAAGTCACATCCTAAGCGCATTTATCAACTCTGTAATGAAAACAAGCTGTTCCTCTCTGATATTCCGCCAGCTCTTTCATCTGATCTACTCCAACGACGATTACGTGAAGCAGCTGGCGAGGCAGCCCGGCTGGCAGGATGTTTTGACCAAACTCTACGTGAAAGAATCCTACGAGTCCCACGCCGCCAGCATCGCAGGCTCCAGCACCAACAGCTCCTTCGAGCCAAACTACCGGCCGCCGCTGCGCAGGGATCAAGCTCTGGTCATCGAGGACGCGCACACGGACATCTTCCTGAGCTACCGCACCTCGCAGGACATCGAGGACGACGAGGAGGAGGATGAAGGTGGACCCCGGGACATCTCTGAGGGATTCTCTGATTTGTCCCAGTCGCCTCCAAGTGGAGGTGGAGGTCCGCTTAAAAACTTCACCGGCTCCCTCCACTTTAAGTCGTTTGATTCCGTGGACCAGGGGAGCCACTCGTCCTCCGCCTCCAATGCGATTGATATCGCCTCGTCTCGCCCCGACGAGGAGGGGAGAGACTACCATCCCCTGTCCCCCTTTGGTACCCCCTTTGATTTGGAGCTAGGGGGCATGGGAGACACTGGCACGCACACTCCTGCAGGTAGTCTGACAAACACACCATCTCCTCTAGAGCACTGCAAACCCTTTCCACCTGCCAGACCCAGGAAGAGCTCCAGTCTGTCCAACGTGCTGGACGACACCAGCTATGGGACAGACCCTCCGACTGGAGACACAATCTCCAATACGTCCAACCCACAGGTACCGCTGCTCCTTATTGATATATCAAACTATCTTTGTGGGGTTTTTTTTATGAGCATTTGCTGTCTTAGATCTTCTCTGTGAGGGTTCGGGACTGAGTGTTGTTTGCGTTACAGCAGACCCCCGAGGAGGAGCTGTGCAACCTGCTAACCAACATCGTCTTCTCCGTGCTGTGGAGCCGCAGCGGGGCGGAGGCGGTGGAGGACGTGGTGTGGAGAGAGAGAGGACAAGTCTTTTCTGTTCTCACCAAACTGGGCTCCTCCTGCCAGCTGGTCCGCCCTCCCGATGACATCAAGCGCAGGTTAGTGACGGGCGATTTTTAAGTCTACTTCCCCACCAAGAACAAACACACTGAAGCTGTCCCACAATGGGAAAAACCAATCTGCACCACACCTTCAGCTCCGTCACCTTTCGCCTGAATATACAGAAGTGTTATTGTGACACACGTATGTACTCATGGTCTGTTTGCCTCTCTGTGTGCCAGCCTGTTGGAGATGATGCTGGAGTCGTCTCTGTCAGACCTGAGGGACGCCCAGGGAGTGTGTCTGCCTTTCTGTCCCAGTCTGGTTCGGCTCCTCAGGCTGCTGCAGGACTTCCTGTTTGCCGAGGGTACAGACAACCGCACGCTGTGGAGTGAAAAGGTATAAAACATATCCCGCCGAAAACATATGGACCACTGACATATCAAACAGGCTGGTTGACTGTGACTATAGGGACAATGCAGGAAATGAGCCCTGAAATCCCTGAAAAGTCTAATATTATATCTTACTACTATATAAGAATATTGTCAATAAACCAAACAGAACCAAAACCATCTTATTATATTCCAGCACTGTGAACTTCATAACACCTACCGAGTTGTAGCTCAAATAATCCTAAAATATCACATTTCACTTTCGACCTCATCTTGTCCACGTACAGTGCAGCAAACCTGTGATCTGTGATGCAACTCAACTCTAATATATGAAATATGTATTAATGTATTTGTAGGGACAAGTACAGAGAAACACTGACAGGTGCAGAAGCAGTGTCTGATTTCCAACACCAGTGCCTTGATGGGCATTGATAGTTCAAGTAATTATTAAAATACAAATACAAATATATTATATAACCTATACAAAGTATGTAAATCTAATCTCTCAAAAAGAGAGAAATGTTTGAGTTCATATTTCAAAGCATCCTAGAAACTAAATAAAAGGGTGAATAAAATAAAATATGCAATGATGATTATTTAAACTCATGATGGTGTATGGGCATTTTGGGAAATACACTTATTCATATTTTTTTGCCGAGTTAGATGATAAGAATGATATCACTCTCATGCTAGCCTGGTGCTGCTTGTACACTTCAGTTAGGCCTGTTGTACAAATTAAACAAATGAGATATAACATGTTAATTAATGAGCTTTAGAGGTGCTGGTTTTGTTTTGTGAGCAGGCTAGCTGTTAGCCCTGTTTCCACTTTTATGCTAAGCTAAGCTAAGTGGCTGCTGATTGTAGCTTCATATTTACCGTGCAGACATGAGAGTGGTATCGATCTTCCCATCTAACTCTTGGCAAGAAAGTGCATCTTCAGAAATGTTGAACTATTCCTTTAATTTGTTTTGTCGGGTCTGATAAGGCAGTGAATCACAAAGCTTCACCATGTTGGGTATCTTTTGTAAACGTTGACAATAACTTACATGACAGTAAAACAGAAGCAGAAGTCATGTGACTTTCACGGTACTGACAGCAGGAGTTTACTACATACCAGTGCAAGGCAGGCTGCATGTTTGCTTTCTATAAATACTCAACACCACCACATGTTCAGTCAAGTCAGAGCAACTTCAATTTTTCTTCAGTCAAATCTATTCTTGCCAAAACAAAACAAAAAAATGCAGCAAATTGGTGTGTGGCGGCACATATTGTAAAACGCTGTGTGTAGAAAGTCAAGGGTGTTGTCTTCCACCAAATGCTGTCATTTAAATTTAGTATTGTCTGACGAAGCTTTCATATTTTATGTTAGAGCTATGAAATAAAATGATTAAGATACACAATACATTTTTTGAATGCCGGACTACGTTGTCAGGATGTGGTGATGTCATTTTGTTGGTTACATTGGATAAGTAAGGCAAGGCAAGTTTTTAAAAATGTATTTACATCGCACATTTTATACCCAAAAGCAACCCAAAGTGTTTTACAGATTACAGAGGTAAAAGCACAAGAAACAAATGATACAAGCAAGCAAGCAACAGCACATGAAATAAAAACAAATAAAAGAAAAACAGGCACAAGCAGAGAGTAAAATAATAAAAAAACAATCAAATGCTCATAGAATAAAACAATAAAACATAGAACACTAATTAAAAGCAATGGTAAAAAGGTGAGTCTTGAGCTTAAATTTTAAAGTAGTAGTAGTAGTAGTAATTCTATTGACGTTAAAGACATCAGAGGCTGAAGTCAAACATTAAACACAAAGCATGGTTAGCTGGGTGTGGCTGTTGTCGGTTACTATGTTTACTGTTGGCAGGGGAAATGTTCTTTCTGGAGGGAGGAGAGTCACGGTTGGGTGTAGGTAGCATCTTAATCACCTTTTTAAATGGACGCTGAGCTTGATTTAATGTACTGAATGGGTTTAGGTTGTGTGGAAAGGTGTGGAAACAGGTCTAGCCTTTTTGTTGAGTCCTTTGTTAACAGTTATTGTTGTATTGTAGATCTTTGAGGGGGTGGTGAACCTGCTGGACAAGTTGCAGGCCTGGCATAGCACCCCTGGCAGCCCCGGGAACACCGAACTGAAGGAAATGGCTCAGATCGGCCTGCGTATCATCACCGGATACATCCAGCAGCAGCACTCGCAGGTCAGCTGCGCCCGCAACTCGTCCTGTCCGTCACCCAGCCACTACACCAGCCATACACGTAAACTGCGCTTGTCTTTCACAGCCCGAAACACCTGTGCGATTGAACTTTGCGGAACATAAATTTAAAGGGGTGCACAGTATTTATTTAACTTGATAAGCAAACTCAGATAAAGCCAGTTTAGAAATACCAGGCCTTCTATGGGTTTCTTTTCAAAGGCATTGCAGTCATTCCTCTTAGGGAGTGTTCTGTATGAAAGGGCAGCTCCTCTCAGAGTTATGACTGCCGCCGCCGCCGCCGCTGCTGCTGCTGCGCTCGCTGGAGGATTGTGGGATAAAGCGAGCGAGCGGTCATAAATGAACTGACCATAAAGCCACATACTGCTGGTTGTGTTCAACTCCCCCTTAAGCCTTTTGTTTTTCACAATATCATGTTTGAAATAAATCAGCTTGATTGCAGCCTGACATCACAGCTGCGGGTCTCTTGGGCATAAAACAACCTGGAGCTACTTAAGTTGAGCGATTATATGAATTAAAATAAAATAAACACACTTTGTTAATTCCAGTGGTAGAATGTAATTAAGTACATGTACTCAAGTACTGTACTTATTTGGGGCTGCAGTAGCTCAGTATGTGGGGACAGGTCTCTACATGGACAAAGTACGCAGTGTGCTGTGCCAGTCCCCCTTGAGCAAGGCACCAAACCCCCAACTGCTCGAGGCAGCCCCCTTGGTCTCTCCCATTAATGCATGTGTATGAAGGTCCTGTTTGTGCATGTGTGTGTATTTTGGGCCTGTGTGTGTAATGTCTAAAAAATAACTGAGTGAAAAAAATAGAATTTCCCTCTTCTTCTTCTTCTTCTTCTTCTTCTTTTGTACAATTATGAGGTACTTGTATTTCAGATTTATGATACTTTATACTTCTCCTCAACATTTCAGAGGGAAGTAATGTCCCTTTTTTTTACTCCAACATTAATCTGACAGCTGTAGTTACCATGTTACTTTGCACATAGAGATTTTTCATACAAAGCTTATCGTCAGCTTATAAAATATGATGCTATGTTATAGATTAAACTACCCAACATATAAAAAGATAGCTCTTCCTCGTCAAAATACATCAGTAAAATACTGCTTGTAGAATAATGCAAATAATCTGTATTAACAATTTAATAATATAATATAGAATAATATAAGTCACAGGGGCCATTTTCCTGCATGAGTACTTTTATTTCTGATCTATGATTTATTTATTTCCGCAAATTTTGCTGATTATACTTCTTTTCTTTTCTTTTCTTTTCTTTTCTTTTCTTTTCTTTTACTTAAGTATGATTTTGTATACTTTTACTTGTAGTGGAGTATTTTTACAATGTGGTTTTGATACTTTTACCTCAGTAAAGGATCTGCATACTTCATCCACCACTGATTTAGACAAAGATGTTTTCTCATGAGGGGTGTAGATCTGAAAAACTAAATAAACCACCATTACACATCTATGTTTATTCATCATATCTCTCTGTATAGATAGGCTCTCAGTTATAGCACATAGCATATCGCATGATTTGCCTCTTGCCCGTCTCCAGGTGTGTGTGATGGCCTACGTGAAGCTGCACAGCCTTCTGCAGACGGTGCTGTGTCTGAGCTGGGAGGAGGTGTGCTTCCTGCTGGGGCAGCTGGGTGCCCCCCTGTGGCCGGGAGGTGTAATGGACAGCACCAACTGTGGACATCCAGAGATTTTCTCCCAGCTCGTGCCCATCGTCCGTACGCTGCTGGACCAGCACGCCGACCCCGTCACCCTCCAAAACCTCCTCCCAAACCTGCCCGTCACCAACGGCAGCACCACCTTTGCAGAGGACCTGAAGGCTTACTGTCACACGCTGGAGTGGCAGGAATTTTACCAGCAGCAGGTCAGTGTTTTGGCTGTGCATTTTAAAAATAGATGTCATTTATCTTTTGTTTAGGGGAGTCTAGAGAGCCTCCTCTTGAGTTTTTGGCTCATCATCCATCCTCTCTGAGATACTGCTGCCTCTGTTCTTTGTCACATTAGTGTACATTCAGGATTTTCACAATCTTGCCTCCTGGCTTGACTGGTTACTTCCTGGTGGGTGGCTGAGAAATCCAATTTTTTTTTTAAAACTGCTATCACAAGTTTAGAAAGTAGAAAAAACAACCCTAAACTCCCTACAGTGCTTTCTAACTGACACTCAATGTATTTTGAGCAGAGACCAGTTTATGCTCAAACTTGAAGCTGATGCCAGACACGCTGAGAGGCAGATTCATCATCGCTCTGTGTGACAGTCCACGTTCATAAATCTGTTTTGTTTAGATTACTTTTGTATACAGATCCCGCAATACATTAGACAGTGTGGCATAACTTTGGCTGCCGTGACAGCTTTGAAACTTGGCCCTGGCTGATTTCTCACGCGTGTATATCAGCGTGTGTATGTGTTTTGCAGTTTAGCCTGTGTGTTTATTTTAAATTAATATATAGGGTAGTTCTATAAGTTTCCTCTTTTTACCATGAAGCGGTAAGGCAGTAAGAGGGAAGACAAACGATGAGTTTAAACAGTGCAGTAGTTGTAAAAGATATCTCCTCTAATAAAATAAATGGATATGGGGGAACTGTTAAAGAAATGGGGAAGTGCACAGTCCTGTATCTCATTTGTATAATGACAATCATCCTGCTTCTAACATACAATATGCTTCCTTTAGGAACTGTTGCCTTTACATATTAGAAAAGAATTAACCATCACGGCTATGTTTCAAATTATTTGTTGTCATATGCACAACGATTACCAGAATCAGTGGTTGGCAATGAAAATTCTCGGGCTCCCTCCAACAATGCTCATTAAATATGTAAAAAGAAGAAAGAAAGCCACACAAGTAAAAGTAAAATGAAAATCTAAGACACAAGTAAGTAGTATAAGTAAGTTTTATATATATATATATATATATATATACATTTGTGTAGACAGTATTTGCAAATGAATGTAAATGGAATGTAAACAGGTATGTAGTAAGTGTTTATCTTTCAAGTTATCATTTGTATGCAGTTTTCTTTTTTTCTTTTTTTGACTAGCTGAATGGATGCCTTTATGTCCTCCTTCTGAACATGCACCTCTAGGTTCAGCCCACCATGGAGCAGTATGAGCTGGACACGTTTGGGAGGAGCCATGACATCATGTCCAATTTCTGGAATTCCTGCTTTGATGACCTGATGAGTACAGCCTATAGACGGGAAAAAGACAAATCAGACAGCAAGTCTAAGTTTCAGGTTATAAAACTTTAAGGCTTTTCATGCTACAACCACTGTCATATAACAGCTGGCCAAAAATGCAGAGTTAAACCTTTCTCTTGTTTGTGTGAAAGCAGGAAGTGATCGTGGACCCCTACCTGAAGAGAGTCAGAAGTGAGAACAACAGGTACTTCAGCTGGCAGAAGCAGAGCTCCGGCCAGCAGGGGGTGGTGTGGCAGCACTGGAGAGCTCTCCGCAGGCTTCTGACCAGTGAGAGAGGAGCGTGGGCCAACAAGTATGACTTTTAATCTGTTTTTTTCTTTAAATCTCTCTGACCGAGAATTTAACATAAGAGGAAATACATTTATCTGAAACTATACTGTACTTTAGCTCTTTGTTACTTCCCATAATGTGCTAAATTGTATTTTTTTCCCCTTTTCTTTATTTTGCCAGAGTTCAACCAGAGGTGAAATTGAAATTGTCCATTGCAGAGACTTATTCAAAGATGCGTCTCAAACTTGTGCCCAACTACAACTATGATCCTCACAGCGAGGCCAGCGCCCTGAGGGACAACATGGGTACGTCACTGCCTATAAACATATTATCTTGTCAGCTCTTAAACTAGAAAAAAACAGATGCACAGTTCCGGGCTCTTTGAAAAGGTTTGAAAAAAACGTGGCATCCCTTTTTAGATTATTATGCAAATTTGATGCAAACATTTTCTTCTCCCTCTTTTCGCTCTTTCCTGTCGATTGTATTACGTACTTTGCCTCCATTTGTTCATTCTGTTGCCACTACACCTACAGGTGATTTATGTATGTAAGGTCTGTGGGATATGGTATTCAGATACAGCATTTATACAACTGTCTTTTTGTTACCTTTTATCCATTTTTCTTTCTTCACTGAAAACTCAATAAAAACAATTTGAAATAAATAAATACATAGTATCTTTGCTCTGTAAGCAAAATGCACTAAAGTTGCACTAAAGATTTTGTTGTTTTTCTTGTGTGATCTTCAGGAGCTGACAGCCCTCGTAGCTCTGAGCCTCTCCCACTGGCTGTTGCAAAAGAAGCAAAAGTGAGCGACATGGAGGACGATCAGCTAGGAGACGAGGACATCGGCTTTTTGGATAACAAGTGAGTCTCCGATTTGCATAACTTTTGTGCCAGTGCTTCTAGCTAAAACGCGTTTGTTTTTGCCCACAATAAATAAGAAGACCGTTTATCTGTGATTGCCGGTGTCTTGTTTCTTTCATCCTTGCCACTGCCGTGCACCCGATACTATTCAAGATTTGGAGCTGTGCGTGCTGCTACTTTCCATTACAGCTCACAGCATGTCTGTGGGGCCATAAACACAAAGGAAAACGTTTCTTCACATGGAGACTAAATTTCACCAAACAGGCCTTGAAAATATTTGAATATGCAAAGGTTTAACTTCTTCCCATGCTGTCAGGGTGGAGGGAGAAGACGAGAGCCAGAAAGAAAAACTGGTTCTGTCTGAAGACTGCGAGCTCATCACCATCGTGGCGGTTGTTCCGGGTCGTCTGGAGGTTACCACGCACCATCTGTACTTCTATGACGGCAGCAGTGAGAAAGAAGAGACAGAGGAAGGTAATATGTGTGCAAATATGTGACCGTGAACATCACACCTAACTTTTTCTTTTTTTTACTGTTCCAAAATGCTTCCAAATGTCCTGACAGAAGTGAATCATATCTGTGTCTTTAGGCATCGGGTTTGATTTCAAGAGACCTCTGTCTCAGCTCAGAGAAGTCCATCTGAGGCGCTACAACCTGCGACGGTCTGCGCTGGAGCTGTTCTTCATAGACCAGGCTCATTACTTCATCAACTTCAGGAAGAAGGTGACGCTCAGAGCAAATTTAACTCCTTCTGTGCTATAATTAGAGTGGAGGGTTTTTGATGGGGTGGTGTGGTTAAAGACTAAAAACTTGTTAATGCGTTTATTTTTAGTAGGTTAGATTATTGTAATGGTGTCTTCACAGGTCAGAATCAGAATCAGATTTATTGCCAAGTAGTTTTTACATACAAGGAATTT
>JAOVVB010055238.1:0-14547 GCA_028570985.1 Heterobranchus longifilis
AAGCAGCAGAAAGGCAGAACTAATATACTGATAAACTGTTTATTTATCGCAAGTAATATCGTTATCGCAATGTTCAAAAACGTTATCACATATTTTCCTCATATCATGCAGCCCTACTCTGTTTTATGACTTTCAAATACAAACATTAGTCTAAAAATACTGGTTGGAAATTAGTACCAGCCACCAGCAAAATGCTGGTAAAATATGTAAGTGGCTGCTAGATTTACTTCACTCACCAGCCAAAACAACAATGGTAATCTATTGAGTGGCTGGAAATTTTGGCATCAACCAGCCACAGTGGCAGGTGGCCAAACAAGTTAATAACCCTGTATAGCCCAACCCTGTAAATAAACAAATTAGAATATGGGCTATATAAGTGTGTTAACGTCTCTTATATTTATGGAAGTTAGGTTACTTTTTCAAAAATGGAGATTGACTAATGTTGGCTACAAATGTGCAACCAGCTTCACCAACTGCAAGCACATCCAACAGAGTGACTATGTCAGACTGAACCAAATATACACAGAGAAGTTCATCAGGCAGATTATACAACTTTAATCAATTAATTGTTTGCCACTAACTGTGCTCTAAATGGCACAGTTGTGCACAGTATGCAACTTGTACGACTATGTTTAATACCTCCTCTCTGAGTAAGGAGAGCATTGAAGTCATGCACAGATAGACAATGGGCAAAGTATGTAGATTTAAGTAGATATGATTCCTTAATTAACTGGTGTACACTATATCACTTATTGTTTATATAGGCATTGTTTGTATATATATATATATATATATATATATATATGCTATAAAACTTAATATGGGCTGTGTAATTCAGAAGATTGTACACACAGCTAATGTGTCATCAAATCACCACAATGTGTTACTTTTTTATTTTCTGAAGTTTAGGTAATTGGCAGTTTGGGCCTGTTTTCAATAGAAAAATTGTTGTTGGACTTCAAAAGTGTACTGTACTTGGAAACATGCTTTTAATATTTAATTTAGAAGTCTGAAAAAAGCAAAAGTGAGGTTCCCAGAATCACCACTAGAAATGATAACTTGACACCTACCATCTTTCCGTCAACAGTATATAGCCTTTTGACGACTCCAGAGTCCAGCTTGATGGCATCTGTGACGTCAGTCATGACTTGCTCAAAGGAGTGTGCAGTCTTCTTGTTGAGCAAGATCCGTATGGCCTTGCGAGGCTTTACTCCACTGCGGACAACGGTTACCAGTTTGGGTCTAATAAAGTCCTTGCTCTCCCTGGTTTCTGGGGATCCAGTCTTGGCACTACCAAGGGAAGAAGGGTCACGGATGGACACAGCAGTCCTAGCACCAACTGCCCAGTTGGGATTTACATTCTTTGTGTAGTCCAGCTTCTTGTAAGGCTCTATGGATGCACAAACATAGCTCTCCCCTGCAGCAAATCAAGACACATACAGTAAGAGATTTTCTATTTCCCCCACAAACAAAAGACACACATGGAAGATAAAAAGCAAAGATCACACAATAGTGTAACACTTCTGCTCTACAAAACTGAGGAAGTCATGCATTTTGTTTTGATGTTGCTGGAGTTTGTGACTTAATTGATCTCACAATATAAACTAAATCTGGGGGAACACTTCAGGAATACTACTCACCTTCGACCAGCTGGTCCATGTTGGTGATCTTTGTTACCCCATCAATGGTATATATGGTCCGCACCCCTTGTGGCAAGTTGACATTATCTGACAGAGATCTTGTGAGGTCAGCCAGGAGTGCTTCGATAGACCTAAATCTGTCCTGAGAAATGGCATACACAATCCCTTTGAAGTAGCGGTCACCATTGCGGTAGAAACGAATCTTCTTGGCCTTCTTTTCTGAGGTCAGTGCTTGCAGTGTCCTGGTTCTGTAGAGGCTGCAGTGAGCGCTATGAGTAGGACTGGGGAGCCCATTCCCTCTTGAGCCCCTTCGGGTATATCTCTGAGCCTTGTCCCGCTCATCAAAGTGCTCCAGCTCCATGACTGTGCAGTGCTATTACACCCTAAATAATACATGAAGAATGCTTAATATTTGAATAAGCCATTTAACTTGAACGTATATAATACATTACAGCAATTCGGCCCCTGTCAGTTGCTATTCAGCACTGATACCAGCTTACTGCTGCTGGTACACACATTATGAAGTAACATGTCACACCCATTTCATGCTCCCTGGAGTGTCTCTCAAGTCAACCTTTCCAGCAATGAAATTCACATGCATTTGCAGAGTGGATAGCATAACATGAACACTCCCTATAAGCCTGGTTAGGAATCACGGCTTAAAGCTTATTGTTAGGTAAACAATACATATATAATATAGCAAGAAAACGGTATAGAACATATGGATTTTCTTGTTCTGGTGCAATCTTACCTTTGAGGTGAAGACAGATGCAATAAAACGTTTTTCTGTAAGCAGAACTTGTTTCAATGAATCATTTATTCATTTGATGCCTCAGATGAACCATGCGTCCCTTTGTTGCCCCTGTGCTGGTGCTCGGTCTTCCTGCCGTGTCTACTCTGCTGTGTTCGCATGCAGAGAGGAGGCAGGGCTGTAGCCGGTGTCCCCCACCCTCCCCTACTCCTCTGCCATTGCAGTGATTTACATCCGACCGCTCGGGTATCAGCAATCCTCGTGCACGTTACTGTCAGAGCGCGCCCGCACAAAAACTCCATCATTAGCTAAATGATGCGCGTTCACGTTGACATGCATAACATCTCATACCATACTTACATATTAATAAAATAAATCCACTTATTACAATTCAATTAGCTCACAATCACATAAACGCGTTTAGCCTGAAGCTACCACTCGAGTCGTTTCTGGTTGGCGAGCAAGTGTTTCCCAAACATTTCACCAGCTAACGCTAGCTAGCTAGCTGCAACTAGCATAGCAAACTGACTGAAAGTTAACTGTGGGCTAAATAAATATTTAAAAATAAATGAACGACGATTCACCTACTCTTGCATTAAAGGTGTCTTTTGTGTAATTAACTTACCATTTTCAACGACTATGTAAAGTTAGCGGCGTTAGCTAAGTTAGCTGGGCTTCAGTTCATAGCTTGCTAAGTAAGCTAAACCTAGCATGTAGCTTTAACTGAAGCGGTTTTTTGTTTGCTTCCGGTTATCTTGTTAATTCAGAAGAACTGTGCAAATGCTTTTTTCTCAAGTCAATGCAATACGTTTCCGTAATAACGCACTGTTAATTCAGATACTGGAAAATAGGTGTTACAAATCACCACACAGGGGTACCGAGTAGAGCAATGTGCCGAGGGTGCTGTGGTTACAGATTGAGCTAATACTGCCCTACATATCATTTCGCAGCTAAACGTAACGTCACGTATGCGGCCTGTTTGGCGTCCAACCCACACAGGTGGAGGTGATGTATGTAATTAATTGGTTCAGTCTGAGCGGGTGAAGGCCGCACTCCACACGGGAACTAATAAACATCACTTAAGTATGAGCAGAAGACCATCTAATGGGTAATTTGCACGTGTTTTTGTATCGAAATCTTCAAAGCAGACTGTTATACTTCCGTAGGCCTATAGGCCTACATCTTGCATGAATACGGTGTATTGTGTGAGGTGGATCGACACACTTTTATGGCTATCAGCAATTTTGAATTTGTTCAACAAACATTTACTTTATTACATTGGGCTTTTGTCCAGCTGGCCTGCTGAAAGCACAATTTACTTATCCTCAAAAATTGGAAGGTTATTTTCAAAAAGTCAAAGTTTGCTGATCAGGCTGTCCAACTAAAATATCTTAAAACAATGGACAAACTTGTAACTTGTTAAGAAGTTCACTTACTTTTTTTCCTACTTTAATGACTTGTATCTTAACCAATTTGTGCCCAACGACTATATGTAGTAGGCCTATAATAAGGAAAAATGCCACAACAGATTGTGATTGGTCTGACTTAAAGTTTGGTATGGACATACTTGGGGGCAAGTAGGCTATCATACAAATTTGAAATGTTTAAATCACTTGAAAAATCACACTTTTATCAATAGTCAGTCAGGATTTTTTTTCCCAAAGTTTTCCATATATATATATTTGCATATGTGTTCATATCTTTGATATTCAACTTGTTATAGATACCAAATACTTGATTGTGTGCTCCTTGTAGTTTCTGAGATATAGCCATTTTCTTATCATATATATAGGCGTTATGTTTAATATGTAAATCAGTGGTTTTGTTGTTTGTCCTCAGGTCCAAGGATGATCTTAAAGATGAACCTGCTAGAGGGAAGGCTTTTCTTCATTCCTGCAAGGAACAGAAACGGAGGTTAGACTTAGTCGATTCTGAAAGTGGTTATCTGCTGAAATTCTTGTGCTTTCTGTTCAGTCAACTTGTACATTGTGTTATGTTCTTGTGTGTCTTAATCCTAATTTGGAGAGAAGTAATTGAGTGGTGATGACACTGTATTAACAATAGCTTGTGGGTCATGCTTACTTTACATATTCAGAAATTCTCATGTAATATTTTCCCAGGCTTCAAATCCGAACATCTTGTCGACGCTTGTGTGACCTTCTGCCCTTTGTCAGTGGTCAGTTAGACACAGCAACCACACTAGAGCTCACTGCAAAGTACATGAGCTACCTGAAGGAGACTCTGCCTCCGGACATTCTGTCCAAAGTACGTCTACTGCATCCATTTGGCAGCATGGAAAGACAATATTTTGCTGTGATAATTGTCATGACTTAATGTCTTGTTTTCCACAGGTTAATAAAGCAGTTGAGGCCAGTGTGAGTGGTTCGATGGAAAACATACAAAGGCCACAGAAGAAACGGTACAAACTGTCCTAGAGTTGTCAAGACTGGGGAAGTTCATTTTTAGCTTTTTATATTAAGTTTTTAATGGCAAAAGTGCTCACTGGGATTTTTTTCCTCACAGAACAACAGTCAGGCTAAAGAGGAGTATTTCACAGAAAGCAAAGCCAGCTGCTAAGACGTCCACTGAGGGTATGGATATTTATTTACTTTACTTTATTGTATTTTGTGTCTGTTGATACAGTTTCACTATGCCTTCCAAGCCTGGGATAACAATTGTTAAATAAATAAATTGCATTGTTTGAGAATCTTTCCTGCAGTGTGAGTTTGTTAATATAGTATTTCATTTCAGATTATGTCTCAGGAATATGCACTCGGCAGACGATCTGTAAACAAGTAAATCAGCCATCTAGCACAATAACCAGACATCTGACAATGGATCAAATGCTTCCTCCAGCTGACAGCCTGACCACAGTGCATGCCCCGCCAATACTGTTGGACAAATCGGCTGTTCCCTGGGGACAAATGCTGCCAGTGTCCCAGGATCAATGTCTCTCTGCCTCGTTTCAGTCTGTGGAAAATAACTGGACCTCTGCATTTATGAACCCCACATCAGCAATGATCAGCCACACTTTTTTACCAGAGATGAGGCCACCATCAAGCTGTGGGCTATGGGATGTCACTCCTGGCCTTGTGGATCCTGTTGCTCTCCCATCAGTGAATTTTGGCCAAGCCTCCAGCCCACCTGAACAGACTACGCTAACAAGCTTCATCATACCCCCGGTAGAACAAGGTCAGATCATTTCACCTCAGGTTGGCCCAACTGACAGTGTTTCAGCAGTAGACTTTACAAACCAACCACTCGTCCCATTTTCTCCGTTTCAAAGTACAACTTTAAGTTCTGATGACCTGACGCTTGAGGCTGGAAATCAGCCAGTGTCAGATGCTCTGTGTGATTCAAGAGTCCTTCTGGAGAGTGACCTCTGTAGTAGTAGTCCTTTGACACACAGTCCACAGAATGTGGCCACTTCATTTTGGCTGGATTTGCTGTTGGATACCAATGGCAACTTGTGCTTCTCTGATGCTAATCTTGCAAACGTTTCACCGTACACAGGGTCCAACTAACTATATGGTTGGAGATGTCACAGATGATATGCGGAATATATACAGCATATATTAGCCAAATAGAGAAATAACAGTGTTGTGATTTGCTTAAGGGGGTCTACATACAGTAGCTTGGCATGCATGTCTACAGTATATACTGTTGGTCATCATTACGGCCAACAAATGAGCTGGCTCATAGTGACAAAGTCCATGAGGGTTGTGTGTAGCATAGTACACAGACCCCACTAAATACGTTTTCAATTGCGTAAAAGTGTTTGCAGGTTTTCCCCATTATTTGTTGTTACAGATGGCATTTCACATTGTCTTTAGTACATCTTTTTTCTCCTACAGAACAGTGTAAGATGGTACCTCTGCATCTCTTCAATTTCTGATGTAAATAAAGCAGACCAGTCATATTTTATTATCCATTTCACTATTTTAAATGGAGCCAATCCATTTAAGTATATTCTGTTTTACATAACTGGGAAGCCATTGGAGAACTGTTGTTTTTGTCTGGAATTTGAATAAAATGCTTTTTTGAATACTTTTGTCACTTCAGTTATAAATATAAATAATAAAAACAAATGTATCCAACGTTAATCTTCAAAATGAACGTGTTTGACTAAATGTGCATCATGCAAATCAAGCCCAAATTTGAATCTTACTCATATTATTTTCAGGACTTAAAAAATTGAATTTGTATTGAGTCAAATTCAACTCACTCATCAGCACAAAAAATCCCTTAAAAATGAATGGAATAATTTGGAAAAAATAAATAAAATAATTTGCTGAATTCTTCCTCAAATATTTTGTATTCTTAATTTCTGAAATTTTACTCAATCAGAATATTTAACACTGGGCTGTATTTCACAATCGGTACAGAGCAACTATTACCAATTAACCCAGGTTGGACGAGAAATGTAAAAAAATTATTTGATGTTTCCTCTGGATGTTTATAAGAAACATTTACAGAATAAACCGTCAGTATGATAGTGTAAAAACACTGTAATTAACATGTTGTAAAACATACAGCCACTAGATGGAGGTATTAGGTTGACAGATTAAAGATAGTGTTAACTGCATTTTTAAAAAACGGTCAAACCCATCCAGCTCTTATTTGTAGAGCACAAAATAGATAGCCATGAATCACCAAATCTTCAAAAATAAAAATACAGAATTTCTTGCTTCTTTAAACATTTTATTTTTTTCAGAAAATTCTCAGTATTTCAGATGGGAAAGAAATCTCAATGCGCAACCAGAGTACCTGAAAGCCATGTGAAAGTTACATTTACCTGCTGAGGTCTTAAAGCTGGAGTTTAAAAGATTACAAACCAGATCACCCAAAAAAAAAAAAAAAAATGACTAACTGGTTTGCAAACAAAGTCAGCATCACACTTCAAAATTCACATTTTGTTAAATGTTTTGTCCCTCAAAATAAAATCTAGATTTTTATATGAAATATTATAAACATTAACATTTTGAAAATATGTGGATACAACTGAACTGAAATGCAGAAAATGGGACCACTGCACATTGTAGCAGAACACACACCTAATCAGTTTTAGATCCTAAGACTTGCAGCTGAGAGACATTAACATTTTAGTAACCCTCATTCATAGGAGACGGCAAAAACTCTTTAGCTACAGATTGAAGGTCTAACATACAATACATAAACAAAAATACATAATGGACTATAACTTTTACAGCTTCAGTTTTACAACACATTAGATGCTTGTGTATCATTTGATGTTTGCAGGCACAGTAAGCAGCGATTACATCTCATTTTAAACACCACAGGGAAAAACACCAGTATAACAGGCACTTTTATGTCTGTTATACTGTTATACAGTTATATCTGAAGATACTGACATACAGAGTATTTTTAATCATTCATTCAAAGTATATAAATTGCACTTACCCTACCAGGGAAAACTCAAACACACAGATGCTTCATGAAGATTAGGAGTTTCCAGTGTTAGTTAGCAACAATTCAGTGCTGTCTTAGTACAAAGGGCAGAGTTAAACATGTATCTTTCAAGTTAAGTGATAATACCTGGATGTTACAGTGTGTATCAATATACTGTATAACCATGTTTTAATTTGGGTCATATACTCTACAGTTTCTCTTCATTTAGGTCCATATACCTTCTATTTTTACAGAAAGATTAAAGTGCTAGAGCAGTATCAATCTATAGGATATGCATATAACAGTAGTTGTCTTGTAAATATAGAACATATTTTATAAATAATGAATATTAAATATAGATTTATTTGATAGAAGAATACAAATTATGCTTTAAGGCATTGTTGAGGGAATGAGGCAGGGCACAACCAGCTATTTGCCCGATTTCTCCACTTGCTTCTCATTCTCTGGTTTTTCCTGAAGCTTGTAGTCTTCCAAAATTGCCTTCGCTGTCTGCTTGCCAGTCCTTTTCACCACAGCTTTGATCCCCAGGTTGTCAACATTGAAGGCAGTGAGACCGACATTAATGGCAGAATTGACAGCGTGGTCTGTGGCTTGTCCTGCTGCTTCTCCGTACCTTCATCAGAAGTCAGATTGGGTGAGAGAGAGGTCAGAGCGAGAGGCGAGAAACAGAGGGATTGGGGAGAATTCATTAATATGCAGTGCAAGGATTGCAAAGATGCCATGCTGTATGTGAAATTTAATGGGAGGATTACACCCATGCAAGTGCACATTCTTAAATTAAGACATGTATGATTATGTTTGAATTGTAATCATTTTTCCACTGTGGTTCAGAAATCTAAGGGTGGGAAATATGGGTATAATCCTATCATGGTACATACTGTATATTTTTTCCTCGCAGTATCGAAATTCAATTAGGAAATCATTTCATGAAAAAATAGCCAACTGGGAATGTTTTTGGCTAATCTAATTAATTAAATGCCAGTCAAATCAAGTACTTCTCTTAAAAGGGAGAAATTGTATGATAAAAACTCCTGACAATTTGATGACAAAAATCATCTCATTGCCCAACCCTATAGAAATCAATAATCAACTATATTGTGTAGCTATTTTGCTCATCATTGGAAGATGTAGCACCAATTCATATAATATGGGAATGTTTTAAATTCAGGCAGGACAGAAAAGTTACTAATTGTGAAATTACCATGAGAAACATTTGAAGAAATGAGTGAAGAGCAGCACCATCATGTGAATTGCCATACATGGAAAAGTGCAGTGCATTGGCACAGAATAGATGACTTTAGAGTGCTTTGTGCAAGAGCCAAATCATTCCAAAAAAGTCATGCTTGTGATTAGTGGTGAAAAGAGTTAAATAGCTGTGTATAATTAGGAAAAATTACACTTATTCTCTTTAGGTGGGTCAAAGATGTTTTGTAGACCCCTAAATCTGCAAAGTGAATTGAAAAACAAAATAAGAGAGTGCATGTTTGGTTTTGCATGTATAATGCAAGAGGTCATTTGCAACATACACATCAAAAACCTGTTTAGAAAGCAGTGTTGACCAAAAATTTGCATTGCTTTGCATTAAAGCAAGTGACAGTGGTGAAACAAGTTATTTAAAATGGAAGGGAAGACTTACTTATGTTTTACTGTGGTGACTGTCTCTGATGCTACACTTGTAGTAATGTCCTTTGCTGCTACTTCCAAACCAGTCCACATGGTTGCAAATCCTGAGCAAATACACAACATACAAAGCATGTTAGGTGCATTTTAGTACTCTTCTTAAAACAACTTCATCTTAGAGAATATAAAGTGTAGATGCACTCTACCTTGCACTCCACTGGCAGCCACCACCATGGCTCCGTCTATGTTGGAACGCCCATCCTTGTCTTTCTTCATAGACTCTGGGATCAGCTTGCCTCCGTGTTTTTTCACGTGTGGAGCCAACTCTCGACCCACACAGCCAGCGACCATGCACACCCCGTCCACTGCAGTAACACAGCATTACTCAATTAGAGGTCCACCGCCAAATAACCACAGAAGGTCAGTAAAACATGCTGATGGGGATCACTTAGTCACCTAGAAACTGGCTGACTTTGACAGCCCCCCCTGTCGCTTGCTTGGCAACATGGAGGCCTTTGGTGACCGTGGGGCTGACGTGGGTGGGTTTGTCCTCTGGGGTGATGTGTTCTCGGAGTTTAGATGCCCCTTTGTGAATAGCCTTGCCTGTGAACTCGGCTCCTTTCACCAGGCCCCAGCTTAGCCATGACGCACCTGAGAGGACAACAGGATCACACAGGGCTAGCAGGGCTCCTACACATTTTACATTTCAAAATTCCATACTTTTTCAGACTCAAATTTCCAGACTTCTCTGTAGACTTGTCAGACCATATTTGACATCTGAGTAAAAATAGCTATGTTTATTATCTGGCCCACGCTCTCTCATGGTACATGTCCACAGGGGCGGTTTTGGATGGAAGGGGTCACGCCGCTTCCCAGCATTGGACACTTCATGGGCGTGTCTGTATCCTGACAATGCAGCTGTCAATTTGTCTTTAATGTCTAATGACCAACAAAGAAAACATACAGGCTACACCCTCCTACAACCGCACTAACACTTTGCTGCACCTGATTGGATGAAAGCTTTCACTCGTGGGCTCCCAGATTTCAAACCGGACCAACATGGCAGGTGCTTTGGAAACTTTCTCTTATATTATGAAAATGGTTCACAGAAAAATGTGTTTCTGAAACCATTTGAGGTGAGAAATGAGCCATGCAGTTGCAGAATCTGTCTTCATTTTGAATTGACAATGGTTAGTTTAAAACATTTTTGATAGTTTTGCATAAAGTAGCTTAGACCTCAACTTTATGCAAATAATGAGCGGCCAACACAATACGACACCCCATCTCTCTTCTTTCTTTCTTTTTTTTTTTTAAAGAACTTTTTAATTTTATATTTTAGAAAACAGAATAGGGGCAATAGTCTGGAAACACAAATGTTTTTCCATACTCTCTTTTCTTTTTCCCATACTTATCCAGACCTGGAAATTACTAAAAATCAAATTCCATACTTTTCCATACTGCGTAGGAACCCTGGGCTAGTCCGTCTTTAGTCTTTCCTAACTAATTGTTAACTAAAGCATTAAGATATTTTATGGGAAAACACTGTTTGACCTCACCTGTCAAGATCCCATTTGCCACCTTTTCACTCCACTCAGGCAGAGGCTTCTCCTCCTCCTCCTCGGCCCCCGCTGGTGCAGCCTCCTCAGGTGTAGCGATGGACACCTTCTGACTGAGATTAATGGTTTCTGCAGCTTCATCTGGAGCCTGATCATATAGACACATTGGTATGAAGGCAGACAATGTATGCTGAAAATAAGCCCTACATGTCAGCTAAATCTTTGGACTACTTGTCTGCTACTTTGTGCATCCTGTACACATCTCCGTTCAGATGCTTGTCTCCAAGTAAACCCCCCCAATTCACACAATAGCTCCTCTTATTATTCTGTGCTTCTCATTACAATGCGCCATTTGTTTGCTACAAAGAGATTGCCATTTTAAAATCCCTCTGTGCAAGCAGAAAAACAGTCTCCCTTTGTGCTGAAAACCTCAAATCTTCTACTTGACCCAAAAATGAAAACACAAAAGTGCCTACTTGCTGACAGGGAATCACGTCCATCAGAGAAGATGACTAGCCTGATTGCATACATCCAAAATGACCTTGTTTGGCATCGATCTGAGCCAGCGTCTCCATCATGGCTGAACTGGCACTCGTCTTTCAGCTGCAACTCTGAGGTAGTTCTAATGGCTGCAGATAAGAGCATTATAAGTGATTAATTCGCCTCACCTGCCTGTCTCAAATCCCCACAATGCTGAGGCAGGGGTAACTGGGAGACGTGCGCCAGCTCAGAAGTAAGCAGGAGCAAGAGTTTCATGCCAGGCCAAAACAATGAAAAAGTTTGGAATCCTGTTAGTCTGAAGCCTCAAAGTATGGCGTAAGCAGTAACTGCAATCTTTTTCATGGGAGGAACAGATTTAATATCTGCAGTGTTTGCAATGCTTGCAGAATCTGTTTGTGATGATTGGAGGAGAGTGGAGGGTGTTTAGAGACTACCAAACAGCAATGAAATCACAAGATAACTAACAGTTGCACCATTCTGGTGCACTTTCATCTGCATTTCAACACAGAATTTATGTGTGTGAGGAGGATAGATCTATTTAGACACCCACCCTGATCCAAATAGATTCTTCTGTATGGGAAACACTGATTATTACTACCTTAATATTATTGAACAATTAGACTGATGAGTGGGATCTCAGCTTTCAAAGAGTACGCAAAATGAAGATACACCCAGTGTCACATGCCTGTAACTACCAATAGCGGCAGGGCACTAACTATTTTTGTGCCTAAAATAGCTCTCTGTGCCCCCCACTGGCACAAGAGGATTTGCCAAAAGGCATTGTGTAACAATTCTTTGATGACTTCAAATACTTGGATGTGAAAACAGTACGAATACATTTCAGAGGACGATTTCTCTGAGCAGTTGGTCAGTGAGAAAAACAGCATGAAAATAGATGGCATTAAGCTGCAGATGACCTGCATTGATATATATTCAAATATATTGGCCCCATTTACATTTGTTCCCCAAAGAATGTCACAGCATGTGTTGTGCTGTCGCAGAACTGACTGCACAGCAACACTGACCTGAACCCTGAGATCTGTCATCTGGGACAGCAGGTCCTGGAACAGCTCTCTGTCTGCAGCAGGCAGCTCAGAGGACAACACCACCCCCACATAATAGCCTGGAGCTGGCGCCATCATGTCCGGAAACATAAACACGCCAGTGTTACACAGCAACACTGGAGAGTCCACGGCCATGAGTGGGTATATCCAGTCACACACCTGTCAGGAAATTAAATAAAAGGTAAGAATGCAACAGCTGGAAAATGTGATGATAAATAGCTAAATGTAAGATGACACGATGATGTGTATCAGCCCAAAGTTTCCAATTTATTTCGGAACTATATGCCCCAATATGCAGCAAAGTACAATGCCGATTGAATTTACATGGAAGTCAAATGTAAGAGAGGTCTAAAAAGAGATCTTATTTAAATATAGGTTTCCAAATATAACTTTGAAATAAATGACAAGCCTGACATGGTGATTCTGATTAGTGCAATACAGTGAAGCGTCTGAGAGAAGACAAACCAAAGGACACTGTCTGCCTCTGACTGCTGCATGTCTAACAGGATTATAGGGCATAACAGTGTAAGCAGGGTTTAGATAATTACTTGCACTCATGTGAATCACTGATGTCACCTGCTGGCAATAGTACCTGGGAAATTCCCCAATGAAGAGTCAAATTTCAGTCTCATGATCTACTAGTGCCAGTGTATTGGCTGTTTCAACAGCAGGGCTAAAGATTGCCAAAAAACAACAACAAAAAACCTGCTCAAAACAGGATGAGTTGGACAAATTAGATAAGGTATTGATTTAGTCTTTTAACAAAAGCCTAAGTGATACAGCTTCACATAGTTTCTTATCTTATCGCTTGTTGTTTATATGACCTCCACATTAACAAACCAATGTAGTGGTTCAAAGGCCTGATTGTCTGTACACTGGCGGGGGACAACATAACCTAACATTACATTTAGCCGTCCTTGTGAATACCTTATCGACTGTTGTTTCAACAAAAACTGAACATGATAACCCTCTTCAATGTAGGAGTTATTGTAGTGCTGCTGTGTTTCACATCACACTGTACATGTGTAACTGTTTCCTGGTATTTCACTGCGCATTTTAAGCACCATATAGTTTAAATTTTTTTTTTTTAAATCAGCTTTTTAATGTTGATTCAAATATGTTTTTATAACCCCAAATATTTATATTTTAATTAAATAGCAATAAGATCATCCAAGTTTTATTGATGTGGAGGAAGTTAATTTCCAGTAGGTCATGATAGGGCTGGGCAATTAATCAAATTTTATTGGCTTCCAACGATTATGAAAACAAAATAATCAAGACAAAAGTATTATTGTGCCGCTTTTCGTTTCACAATGATGCTCTTGTATTGTCTTGTGTTATAAATCCAGCGCACCCCTTTTCTTTACAGCGCTGCACTTTCGCCTGCTTCCGCTGAGTTACTGACTCGAATATGTTGAATATAGTTTACTGACATGTTGAATATATGTTTACAACTTTTCATTAACTTCGTAATGACATATCTATACACCCACTGGGTTTAGGGCACTGAGTAAACAACGCTCACATGATGGGGCGAGTGGAATAGATCATTAACAAGCCTATCTCCTCCTGCTGATGACTCACAGTCAGAGAGATCTTGATGAGCCACGCAAACATCTTAATCACATCAGGTTAAAGGGCACAAAAAAAGAGCAGTGGTGACATTTAATTTGCACTTATTGCATCAGGTGGACACGAGGGGGGCTTATCAAATCCTTTCAGCTTCACACCAGAGTAAGGTTGTCAAAAGTATCAGTACTCAGATAGTTTTTCAAAATCAACTGTGTTGGTATGTGTTCAGTGACTTTTTTCTGTACCAGGCAGCACTGTGTGCAGGTTAATAATAAAAAAGAAAAGAAAAAAAAAAAAATGTTGTAGGGCTGCACGATTAATCATCAAAATATTGTGATCTAGATTCAGGCATGTACACAATCTAATTTCTGAAGAACAACGATTGGGCCATATTTACTTTGGGGACTTGCATA